>JAZAYU010000061.1:298302-343765 GCA_038501625.1 Corbicula japonica | reverse complement strand
TCAGTATGAGACTTTTGACATAATAAAGAAATGTCTACTATAAAGAATATGACATCAACGTTGACATTTAAAACGAAGAGGTTCCATTTCTTGTTTGAAATTTTTGATCGATAAATATTTGTTGTTGTTTTTAGATTGGAGAAATGTTGTTCCAACTTCTACTTGAGAATGCTGAAGTAAATGTGAATGTTTTTACTGACAAGCCTGAGTGAGTATTATAAGTATCATGCATGAGTGTGAGGTGAGGATGGAAAAATCTGTCACCGAGGGTTAACTGTTTTGTGGGAACGAGGCTCTGCCAAGTTCCCGCCAAAACAGTTCACCCGATGTGACATTTTTCTATCTTTACCGAATGTCTCATGCAAGATACTTTTTCTTGCATACCTTTTATTATTTATAACAGTTCTTTGTATGTATACAAACTAATTTATTTTCCTTATGCTGAAATATTGACATTACCGCAAACCTTTTTTTAAAAAAATGACGTCACTTACTTGAATATATTACATCAGATACTTGAAGACGTGACGTCACTCACGTGACTCATTCTACATGGGGGGGTGTAGGATCCAAATTTCCCTCACGGGTGAAAACACCGGATGACCTGATCTGTTATGCAAGAATTTAGGACTATATTTTCTGGTAACTCTATAGATGTATATTCTGGCTGAAATAAAAGTGCTTTAGACTAACAGTGTGTGTTGCCTTTCCAAGCAATAAACAGTAGATCATGTCATTAAAAGCAGTCAGTTTTAGGAATTGCTTGATGTTTTTTACTTACAAAAAAATAAACATATAAGATATTTAACTTGATGCCTATTTGTGTTTGCCCAGCTTTTGTACATTTATAAAGAGTATAAGGCTAAGGAATCCTTATCAGATTACCAAACAGCCAAATTTTAAACCTCTGAATACACTTTGATATAGAACTTTGTATTATTTGGTCCAGTCTTTACCAAACTTTGTCATGATGTTTGTGATCATATTATCTTGACCAAGTAAGGAAACTTTTAAGTTGTAATTTTTTCTGATCATATCAGTGCATCGGTAGTATAAATAAAACAAAACAACATTTGAAAATCGAGTAATATCCCACTTTCATAGAATATAACATAAATATCTATAACAATTTGTGTATTGTAGGAGGTTCAACAGGGCATTTTACTGTGTTGAAAGGGCAAGAGATGGCAAGAAATACCAGGAAGTTAAGGTGATTAGATTTGTTTCTCCACTCTGTCACTACCTAACAACTAATTGAAATGCATAAAAGACAATTCCTGCAGTTTTGCCAACTTTTTTTCCTACCAATCGATTTTGATAAAATTTTTAGCGTTTACAAGTATTCAAATTGTTTATGTTACAGGTTAACTGTTTAAAATGTGGTTAATTTGTTAAAAGGATAACTGGTAACATCCTTGGAGAAAACTACTTCTGTTAGTACTGTTTGATAAGGACATACAGCAACACTGTTCACTTTTAGAATCATTAGGTTATTTCTGACAATGAATCAAATAGTGTAAATCCAGATCAGACAGCACAGATGTGCTGGCTGATTTGGATCTACACTGGTTGAACACACGATTAAACCAGTATACGTGTATGGAGTAAGCTTTAAATTTAAATGAACTTCAATCTGAAGTTCTTAGTTATATTACAGAGATACTCTAGATAAATATTATACCTCATTTGCATAAGCCCTTCTGTATTTCATATGACGTCATCCAGTCCATAAATCGCATATTGACCGGCTATCCGGTCCATAATTCTTATATTGACCGTTTTTGATTACTTCAGAATCTAATATAAGAATAATTATCTTATAAAGTGCGGGTCTGTTGCCTAGTAATATTTAATTTGATTAACAAAAATGGAATAGTAAAAGGCGTGCTTTATATGCCTGATGGCTTGTAAATAATAAAAAATCTGTATGGGATTTTTTACACACTGAACAAATCAAATTATTATTTAAAAGCAAATTATAGTAAAAATGACAGCAACAAAAGATATGAAAGAATTTAGATTCGGTATAATATAACAAATAAAACATGGCATTGAGGGCAATATGCAAGTTTACGGACTGGTTGGTCAGACCTCGGAAGGTATATGGCCCTCAGCTGCGCTTCGGGCCATATACCTTCCTCAGTCTGACCAACCAGTCCGTAAACTTGCATATTGCCCTCAATGCCATGTTTTATTTGTTAATGATTACTCATCTTGACCTGGGCCCAAGATCATACATGTAAAACTAAAGCTGGAGACCAGTCTCAAATCTGAAGCATCCGATTGGCTGAAATGGCAACTGGTCGCCATTTCAGCCAATCGGATGCTTGAGATTTGAAACTGGTCTCCAAACTCAGGTTTATGATCTTGGACTCCGTACTTTACTTGTTTTCTTATTGTTGAAGTAATGAAAGCATGTTAAAGCTGTCTGCTTCAGTAGGGTAAACTTATAACTAATCTAATAGTGTTTGGTTGAAGCATGTGGCAGTCTTCATTTGGAAATTATATTATACATTTTTTCCAGTCTAATTTTTGGTTTATATTGTTCCATCTTTACATTGTTGTTTAAAGTTTTTATAGTTCCATCTTTCTATGATCACATAATTGTCACATCGTATCATTTTCCATCCATGTTACGAGAGTTGTTATTTTCCATTTGTTACAGCCTCACTTTAAGGTGTTGATGTTGATGAATGAACAGGCTGATATAGTGATGCCCATAGATAAAGTACCAAGTCTGTGTCCACCCGTGCCATACACTGCACCATGTCAAGGAGGAAACTTTATCAACTCGGGTCTGTTTGTTGGTTAAGTGTATACTGTAGGACCCTTGAGGCGAATTTCATGGCAAAACATGGCCGAGCATTGTTAAATTAATTTTATCCTAGTCAGGGCACCAAAAATGTGTGTGATCGTGCATGAATAATTCTAAGAAAATACAGTGCCTTGTGTTCAGGTTCACTCCTGTTTATTATAAATCTGAAGTAAATGCAAACATAAAAAAACGTTATTTGGGATATGACGTCATGTATACTATGCATCGGGGTAAGACGCGACACGCATTGTAGCATAATTACTGACAACTAGAAGAGTATTGGTGTTCACTAGGATATAGTTACTGTTTCCTAAGTTATAGTAATTATTTAAAGAAATAATATTGCTGATTTGAATACTATAAATTTATTTCAGAGGGTTCAGTGAGGTGGTGCTTAAAGCGACAAGTTGACATGTTTGAAGACAAAACTGAGGAGGCGGGGCCAGTCTTGGACAGCTTAAACATACTGTCATCTTATGGATGGAAAATCAATCGGCCAGTAAGCTTGAGATTGACTTTACTAAGGTTTTCAAATTAGAGAGTTTTGCCTGACCCTCAGTACATACCTGCAGCCTAACTTTCCTATATGTTTGAAATCTTCATATCTAAATACGACTTTCATTGCATAGGAGAACAATGGAGATCCAGAACAGCTGTGCCATCTGATCTGGATCTTCATTGATGTCAGCTTACTTACTCTTACTTAGAAGTAGCATAATGAATTCAAAACAAAAAGTGAAGCTGATTGGTTGAACTTGAACAAAATCTCTAAACTGATGAATCACAAATGACTGTTGTTAAACTGGTCTTAAGTCAGAGTTTTTATGTAAGGCCCCTTGTTAAATGTTGTCATAAGTGTTTAAATGGTGAGAACTGTGTCTTCATTTGCTAAGACTGTATACTTGTTCTCTTTAATTTTCACCTGAAACTTGATTCGGTGTTTTGGAATTCAAAATAATACAGAAGGAAAATTAACCTAAGAGAAATAGTGATAGGTTTTATGTGGGAACAGATTTTATACAGATCACCAAGGTAATTATGAAACTTTTTTTACTCAACCTTAAGTCTTTGTAGGTAGCTGTAATCTAAGTTATGACTTGTTGATGGCCAAAATTCGCTCAATTCTCTAAAGCCCTCAGATACTGGTTTGTTTGATGACTCTGTTGAAACCACTTCTGGCACTGGACAAAAGTGGTCTATAAAGTGGGTGGTCTTTAATTTTGGGTTGAAAAATTGCCGAAAACTGTAAAAATGGACATTGAAATTTGTAATCTTATTATCAAGATGTTTTTAACCCTTTCCTCCATAAATACGAATTTTTACCTATGTGCAACCAGTGCCGTCTGATCAGGATCTGCACTGGTTGCATTTTGGTCAGAAATAATCTCGACAAATCATAATAGGGCAAATCCTGCAGATCCTGATCAGACGGAACAGATGTGCCGGCTGATCTGGATCTAAACTGTTTGCCCATGCAATAAAGTTGTGTCTATGGAGGAAAGGGATAATTCCATGAATAAAGTCCATTAATTCTGGCTATGATACTGCAGGTATTGGAGGTTGTGCTGAAAGTGTTCAGAGAAGGAGGCAATATGGAGCTGGATATCCCTGTCTTACCGGATAACATCTCTAAACCACAGAAACCAGATCAGAGGTAAGTCTCACCTGGCCACCATATAGTGCCACATATCTTGGAACTCTTTCAAGGCAACCTGATAATATCCCAAAACCACAGAAACCCGATCAGAGGTAAATCTCCCCTGGCCACCATATAGTGCCACATATCTTATATCTCCTTCTAGGCAACCCAAAAATATCCCAAAGCCACAGAAACCCGATCAGAGGTAAGTCTCGGTTTAGATTGTATTACAAATTAGCGAACACCTGGCCACTGTATAGTGCCACATATCTTATATCTCCTCGAGGCAACATAATATCCCTAAACCACAGAAACCCTATCGGAGGTAAATCTCAGTTTACATTGTACAGCAAGTTAGCCATTCCTTTAAGGCAACATGATAACATCCCAAAGCCACGGAAACCCGATCAGAGGTAAATCTCGGTTTGTATTTTACAACAAATTAGCCAACATCTGGCCACCGTATAGTGCCACATATCTCATAACTCCTTTAAGGCAACCTGATAACATTCACAAACCACAGAAACTCAATTAGAGGTAAATCTCTGGTACATTGTACAGCAAATTAGTAAACACCTGGCCACTGTATAGTGCCACGTAATATTATCTTACATCTCCTTCAAGGCAACATGATAACATTCAGAAACCACAGAAACCCAATCAGAGGTAAATCTAGGTTTTCAACGTACAACAAATTAGCAAACAAAAATAACCTAATGAATCAAAAAGCGAACAGTGCAGGTCCCGATCAGACGGCACGCATGTGCCTGCTGATCTTGATCTTCACTGTTTGCCCACCCAATTAAGGTGTGTGTATGGAGAAAAGGGTTAAAGGAAGGTTTGAGCCAGCTTGAGTTGGTTTGTTGATTACATGTATTTCCATTTGACTTTCAGTGCACCATCAACAGAACATAGTGAATACAACAAGAAATCAGTTCTTTATAAGAAGCAATATGGTGAAGCTACAAGTCTTTGGTGGAGCGCCCTCTACAAACTTTCTATTGCACAGCAGGTATTTGTAACATAAGCTGCTGCAGGGCTTTTTTTCCTTGATTAATAGGGGCCGTTTATGGGAGTCTACCCCGTCAACAATTTTCTTTAAAATCATGCAGTTTTTTCCCAAAAAGTAACTTAACATAAGTTTATTTATCCCCCTTCAGAGAAAAAACATGCTATTTTCCCTCAAATTATAGGGAAATGGCCCCCTTCCCCTGGCAGTGCAAAAAAGTCTTGTGCTGGGTATCTTTTTGTCAGTTTAGGTCCTGTTTTGTTGGTAAAATTTGATGAAAACATCATGATTAAGTATTGAACATAATATTACTTGTAAAGTCTTGTTACAGTAAGTTATGTAATATCATAGCAGCTATCTGAGCCCAAGATCATAAAACTAAAACTGGAGACCAGTCTCAAATCTCAAGCATCTGATTGACTGAGATTGCGACTGGTTACTATTACAGCCAGTCACATGCTTGAGATTTGAGAATGGTCTCTAATCTCAGTTTTATGATCTTGGGCCCAGTTTTCAAACAAATGTGTACAAATAAACCTGCCTTAGCAGCCACCTGCGAATAGCAACCACCTGTTTTAAACAGCCAGTTTGAATATAACCTAAACTGACATTGTGTTCTAATTTTTTACTGTCTTTAACAGCCACCTGTCTTCAGGGGCCACTTTTTGTCACTCCCTTGTGTGGCTGCTAAAGACAGGTTTGACTGTTAAAGACAGTATAAAATTAGAAAATTAGAACTAAATACAAATTATACAATTTTATTTATAATAAGCTTAACCTAAAAAATATAGTTTTACTGTAAAATGTATTTCTAGATTAAGTTGGTTTTCCCTTTACTCCATTTATACTGGTTTTACATACCACTGTAGACCCACATAAGTCAGTACATTTGTAACTCTGATCTGGATCATACAGCTTAAATCTTGATGAGATGGCATAGATTTTCTGGCTGATCTGGATCGACACTGGTTGCCTGTCTGATAAAAGTCGTATTCATGAAGTAAAGGGTTTATATTAAGAAACTTACAATGAAGTCAAGTAGGGCATTTGTAATTGGCAATTAAGATGCATCACAAAATTAGTTACTGTTTATATATCACTCTAATTCAGTTACAAGACCGGACATTTTGGCTTCCAGTGAACATGGACTTCAGAGGTAGAACATATCCTGTGGCCCCTCACCTGAACCATCAAGGTCTGTTACTGTTTCATAGTGATGACATTATTTGTATACGCTGTATTTGTGAACTTGATTTCATTTCAAATATTTGTAAAAAATAAAACAAAATATTCATACACAGGCCCTGGTCTGCATTACAGCATTTAAATTTTCAGATTTTGGGATTGGAATTGCTTTATTAATAGCAGGCCTTAACTGAGAAATTATTGTTGTATGTTATTTTCAGGTCAGGATTTTGTGAGGTCGTTGATGTTATTCAGTAAGGGGAAGCCACTGGGTCAGAAAGGATTTGATTGGCTCAAACTGCACCTGATAAATCTCACTGAAATGAAGAAAAAGTAAGTTTAGGGCCCCAAAATTAAAAACTGAAAATGGAAACCAATGTCAAATCTCTAGGATCTGACTGATTGAAATAATACTTGTCTCCATTTAACACAATCAGATGATTGAGATTTGAGACTAGTTTCCAATGTCAGTTTTATATCCTTTTGCTCAATTCAACTAGTAAAACTTATAATGAGTGTGAATGTTAAGCCTTTCTTAAAATGATGGTGAGGTACAGTGTATATTTTCAGGAAATGAATGATTTGAATTTTTGATCCCAAATGTAAATATTGTCCTAGCACCGTCATAGTTTGTATGCCTTGTTTTATACTGGTATAACTTAGCTGCTTATTCACTTATACTGACAGATTAAACTGAATAAATCATTAGTGTCATTTCATCCTGATGTATAAAAGAAGCCATCAAGCATAGTTAGATCTGGGTATCTGACACATATGGTAAAACCCCGTGTTCAGACCACCCTAATAGTAAGACCACCATTAACCCTTTCCTGGATATATACGCATTTTTACGCATGTGCGACCAGTGTAGATCCAGATCAGCCGGCACATCCGTGCCGTCTGATCAGGATCTGCACTGGTCGCATTTTAGTCAGAAATAACCTAATGAATCAAAAAGCGAACAGTTTAGACCCTGATCAGACGGCACGGATGTGCCGGCTGATCTGGATCTAAACTGTTCGCCCAAGCAATAAAGGAGTATCTGTTACAGGAAAGGGTTAACCCTCCTTGTACATTATTTTCAACCCTAAAATAAAGATCAACTCACTGTGAAGACTACTGTTTTCAAATCCCATGGCAGAGTTTTACTGTACACTGCATATTATATTTTTATGCCCCTATAAAGTGGGAGGCTTATAGAGTGTGCAGACGTATTGTTCGTACGGACATCCTCCAAATCTTGTGGCATCAACAGACAACTCCTCCTAAACTATCAGACGTAAACTTGCAAACTTGCACAGATGATCAAGCAGGATATGTAAATGATCATATGGCCCGTTGTTATTACAAATGTTGTTGAAGCAGTAAAGCCATCAGTGTCCGAGGACACATTCTAGTTTATCTTGATATTTTAGAATTTTATATTGTTTATCTTGATATTGTAACATATTATAGCGTTTATCTTGTAGCATACATGTATTTTATTGTTTATCTGAATATTGTAGGTCTTCATTACGTGACAGGTTGGCATTTGCTGAAGAAGTCATGCCAGAGATACTGGATTCTGCTGATGCACCTCTAACTGTAAGTATTTTTATCTTTTCCACCTGGCTATTTGAACAGAATGGCTGGTATGTGTCAGACATTAAAGCACTGCACTGCAGCTCTGTTATATGGCCATATTAGTTGCATACTAATGCAGTATGTTTTTCATCTGATCTGATAATGCAGTGTGTATTTTAGTGCATGCATACTTATAAGTCTTAAATTCAATCAGAGATTTAAGTTTGTGTATATCATATTTTTATTAAATAAATAGAAAAGACCTGCATATTATATGAAAAGATTCAGTATCACCCATATTAATGATATGAAAGAAAGTTTTTAAATGGTTTTAGGGTAAAAGATGGTGGATGACCTCAGAAAATCCCTGGCAGACGCTAGCTGCATGCATGGAAGTTGCTAATGCAGTACGCAGTGGGGATCCGAGTTTGTATATTTCACAGTACCCTGTACACCAAGATGGCTCATGTAACGGACTTCAGCATTATGCTGCAATGGGAAGAGATGTGACAGGAGCCAGATCTGTGAACCTACAGTCGGCCACAGATACACCAGCTGATGTATACTCTGATGTTGTTGATCTAGTAAGTTGCTGTATACAAGGCTCTCTGTAGGACTTTGAGCTTACTGTAGTATTAATTTTTATTTTGCAGGAACAAATATTTGCACAGAATACGCAAAGTCCATTTTTTGCATGGACATATAGTAGTAGAAATAGTAATAGAAATTTTATGAGACAAGCAGTTAAATAGTTAATTTGGGTAGTATATGAATTTGTGCACTTATTCTAGAGTAAAACAGGTGAATACAAAACTTGTGCAAAATAAAATGATAACAAAGTAGCTTGTTGCTGGGGACTATGGTCATTGGGCTCTCTCTACCTCTAAAACCATTTGCCATAATCCATCAAAAACAACTACACACTGTCCGGTTGTACAACAATAAGATATGCAACAATTCAACTCCTAATAAGGTGTTTCATATAATTATGCAATAGCTTTACTGTTTACTGTTTATGGCTTAATTGAAAAAAATAATGATACAAGATCTAAAAATCAGCTTTATTGCAACAGATATTAGCTTGGGACATAATTGTAAGATATTTGGTAAGTGTGTTTAATGTTCTTGTAATGGAGCTCAGCCATAATGACAGTGCAATATGTACTAAAGACCATCTGTAAACAAAGACCACCTGCTGATAAAGAGCAAATTTTATTTGTCCCATTGATTTAAAGAACAAATTCACTTGTAAACAAAGACCATCTGTCTTCAAAGACCATTTTTGGATTTCCATAAACTGTGTCGAAGATCATAAAACTAAATCTGGAGATCAGTCTCAAATCTCAAGCATCTGATTGGCTGAAATGGCGACCAGTCCCCATTTCAGCCAATCAGATCCTTGAGATTTGAGACTGATCTCAAAACTTAGTTTTATGATCTTGGGCCCTGGTTTTTGAAGACAGGTTTGACTGTATCTAGCTTAAAATTATTCAAACAAGAATTGGTTGAACATGCAAAATTAAAAAAATTCAAAATAAAATATTTAAATTGAAATCATTGTGAATTTTCAGGTTATGAAGGAGATAGAGTCAGACATTGCAGATAATACCGACAATGCCAGAATTGCCCAAGTTTGTAAGCCATACTTGGATAGGAAGGTAAGTGTTAGCGTCTTTGCATAACCTAATTAATTACAAAGAAGTTGAGTGTTAACCATAATTAAAGTAGGACTGGGAGTGTAAGCAAAACTTGGATTGGACCCTTGAGTGTAAGCCAGACTTTGATAGGAGTGGGAATGGCTAGGAAAGTTAGTTTAAGTCATACTTGGGAAGTCTAATCAGATAGCATAATAAATTGACCCTTTCCTTGATATATACACATTTTTACGCATGTGCGACCAGTGTAGATCCAGATCAGCTGGCACATCCTTAGTAAGGCTTACACTTTAATTTCTAGTTAACCCTTTCCTGTATGGATTCACCTTTATTGCTAGGGCGAACAGTTTAGATCCAGATCAGCCGGCACATCCGTGCAGTCTGATCAGGATCTGCACTGGTTGCATTTTGGAGAGAAATAACCTAATGAATCAAAAAGCGATAGTTAAGATCCTGATCAGACGGCACGGATGTGTCAGCTGATCTGGATCTAAACTGTTCGCCCTGGCAATAAAGGTGAATCCATACAGGAAAGGGTTAACTAGAAATTAAAGTGTTAGCCTTACTTAGGTATGAGTGTAAGTACAAGTCTTGCTTAGCAAGGAGTGTCAGCAAGGTGGATGTTAGCATATTCTGGTAGCACTATTAACTGACTAGCAATAGAAAGTGTAAACCATTCTTACCTGGGAATGAGAGTTTAAGCTTTGCTTGACTATGAGGACAAGTGTAAGATATACTTTCCCAGGATGGTGAGTGTAAATATTGCTGCCGAGCAACTCCACTGAACCCCCTCTGTATCAACCCCTGAAACAAGATTGTTCTGACGTGTTCATGTTTACCATAGCTTGGAATGTCTACAGAAAAAAAGATGCAGAAGATAAACTAGTTTGTTGTCATTTGAGGGATAGAAAAGAATTTAATTCTAGGTTTGTATGTTATAAAAGAGTCATATAACTATGAACTTCGGGCATTGTACGGTATTGCTTGTGGACATTTTTAGGTGATCAAGCAGTCAATAATGACAACAGTATATGGTGTGACTATGTACGGGGCCAAACTGCAAATACAACGTCAGCTGGAATACAAGAACTTCCCAGAGAAGCACATGATAAATGCTTGCGTGTATCTGACACAGAAAACATTCCAGTGCCTTAATAACTTGTTCACATCTGCCAGGCAGATTCAGGTAAGCTTTAAAAAATTTTTACATCATAAAATCCTCGGCCAAATTCCAGCACGGTAATCTCCCTTTTGTGATGTGCTGTGTATGCCACTTAACCATTTAACTCCATATTTGCAAATTTAATGCATGTGAGAGATCCAGGCTCATCTCATAATGGAGTATATATGGGGCACGTCACGGGAAAAGGTACCTTCGGTCATTTTCAGTGATATTTTAGTTTTTAATAAATTTAGAAAGAACTTAAAAATATAAATCAATTTCTTATTAAACAAATGTGATTTTGTTACACATTTTGTAAATAAAATGGTATTTTTACCGCAAATTGCATTATAATAAATGTCGTCTGCTAAACTTTATGACGTCATTAAACGGATTGACATCAACTGTCCGAAGGCACCTTTTCCCGTGACGCGCCCCATATGGATTAGGGTTATATGACTTTAATCACAATTATAGGTGAACACTGTAGATCCAGATCAGCAGGCACATCTGTCCTATCTTATATGGATATACACTGTTCACTGATTAAAAATAACTTATTGAATCTTATCTAATTTCAAGCATTAGAATGGATCATGAAGGAAGATTGAGTGATTGATATGTTAATAGTGACATCGCTAATGTATATGTATGTTTTCTCCTCTGTCAGGGTACAGAAAAAAATTATTTGTAAGTAAAAGGTAACTAGGAAGAAATTGGTCCCAATTAAGATTTGAGACCAGATTCAAAGCACTAGTTTTCGATTGGCCATTGTCTTTAGTGGCATCCTTATAATATTTAGAACAAGTGTTTACTATTTATTAGGGATGTCAATGAATATTAGGATATCAGGGTATTATATCAGTATCCGGATAATAATATCGCATCTACCCAGACGTTAATGTGTCATATTCTGTTTATTTCTATAGTCACAGGACTGAAGTGTTTTATATCCTCACTGAGGAAGGAAGCAGCTGTAGTTATTTTGGTGATATATTCATTACAGAATTGGTTTGACCGGTGTTCAGTGGCCATATCAAGGACTGGAAGATCGGTGGAATGGGAGACACCGTTAAAATTCCCATGTATTCAACCTTATTTCAAGGACAAACCAATACCACGGGAAATGCCTGTCAAAGTGTACAACTATCTCTTACATGAGAAACAAGTATTCAGGTATGTATCTTACGTTTGTAAAATGATAATTTTGCATGTAAAAAATAGAACTCTAAAATGAATATTTTTCGCATTCTTCACCATTTACTCCATTGGATATGACTGCTATTCCATAGGCTAACATTGTAGATCCGGATCAGCCAGCACATCCTTGCCATCTGATCAGGATCCACTCTGTTAACTTTTGAAGCATAAGTTTATTTCTCAATAAAATGTGACCAGATGTGCCAGAAGATCTGGATCTGCACATGCATTAAAACCTGACTACAAGATATTGAAGAAAATTCTATTTTTCATTTAAACACCAAACCGCAAAAAAATAAAGGTAAAGATACTGGAATTTAATACTTCTGTCAGAAATTTGCTTACTTATTAACCCATTTCTGCATATATACAGGTTTTATTGCATGCACAACAAGTGTAGATCCAGATCAGCCAGCACATCTGTGCCATCTAATCTGGATCAACACTGGTTGCTCCTTCGTCAGAAATAACCTAGTGAATCAAAGCAAACAGTGCCGGGAGTCAAAACATATTTCAGTTTATAATATACCCATAAATATTTAAGCATATCTACCAGTAAGATTGATACAACCAGGCAGATCAGTAAATCAGTTAGTGTGGTTTTCTGATTCTGTATTTCTCCAGTTTTCCATGTTACAATGTATATGCAACGTCATAACTACATCACACTTCATTGTGTATTCTGATCATAATTTTCTGATACTCTGCAGCACATACTAAACTCCAAAAAAGCTGTCCCAGTTTTAAAACCATTACATATTCTTGTATCATTCATAAATTTTCTATGCTATTTTGTTGTTTAGTGTATTTAAATTTGTTTTTTAGCAAGAAGGGTATATAATAAAAGGAACACTATGACAGTATGCAGACTGTCGGATTGTTTTATTTCTCATTGCGTATGTAAACCTTCGGTCTTCAAAGACTCTTTTTAATACGCAACTTGAAAAATAAGAACCTACAGACTGTATGCTGTAATCATATTCTATTGATATTTTTAGAACATCTGTGTGTAATAAACTGTCATTGTTGTTTGTTTCAGAACTGCCAACAGCTCAAAGCAAAAGAATGGATTTGCACCAAACTTTGTTCATTCTCTTGATTCCGTCCATATGATGCTCACTTCATTATACTGTTACAGGTAAAGTATCCAGGACTTCCTAACACCCTGAATCCTGTTCCCACATATAGTTGCTATCACACTACTCTTATCTTAAATCCTAACACACACCCAACGCCCAAAAGACAGTTTCTGTATATTGTGCAGCAAGACAGCAAGAATAAAGGAAGCGGAAAATTAAATATGAATTAAACATTAAACAAACCTAGAAAACACACGTTTTAACGGCTGTTAGTATTTGAAAGTGAGCTTTATGATTGGTAACAACCATTACCGGAATTCAATACTTGCTTAAATTTTAACTTCTTACTTCCTTAAAAACCTACCATGAACTGGTTAAAGGTGTTCAAATGAAAAACCATATTTTAATTTTTGTTCAAGGTACTTGTATTTTTAACAGTCATGTAACATGAATTCTACACAAAGGTTCTGTTGTGGAGCTATTGTAATATAGATCTGCCTAATATCTATATAAAGATAACAACATCTATACATCAGGTACATGTCAGTATAAAATGGTATGACGGAGACATTAATTTGGATGTACATGTATATGGTTGTCATTCTGTATTTATATTACTGTAATCTGACTTTCAGAAAAGGGCTGACATATTCTTCTGTTCATGATTCGTTCTGGACTCACGCCTGTGATGTGAACATCATGAGTCAGGTAAGCTAACTTGTCATGTTTCATGCCTACTAAATTTAACATGATTGTACCATTTCATCCCACACTGTTGCAAGTTCATAATGTCTAAGTGCAGTCTTAAGGCCGACTTGTAAACAAAGAAGGATTTTGTGATACATTTCTTCACATTTTTATCATGAAACATATAGCCTTAACATAGTTGTCAGTTAGGGCCCTAAACACAATGATAAGTAAAGACAGAGCAATATTTCTTAAGGCTTTAAATAACTTGTGATTCAAATACTTTTTAAATTATCAAAATATGTTCCAGTTCAGTCAGAAGTAATTATCCTTGTCTGAGACGCACATGCTGTACACTGGATTTGATTTTTCCTTTGGGGCAAGTGTGAGGTTGGTGCACCCTAGAACCTGGTTTAAACCCCCAGTGGAAATTTGTTTTGTCACTGACCGTTCCAAACAAAATATGCACTTTGATCCATAACTTGAAAACTACTTATGATATCAACTTCAAACATGGAATAAATATTCACCACCAAATTCTACATCATTACCAATAAGACCCATAACTCTGCTACAAATATTTTTCAATTTATGCCCCTTTTTCACTTAAATTTTGTGTTAAGGAAAATATGCACTTTGGTCCATAACTTATAAACTACTTGAGATATCAACTTGAAACTTGAAATAAATATTCACCATCAAATTCTACATCATAACCAACAAGACCCATAACTCTGCTGTCAATATATTTCAAGTTATGCCCCTTTTTTCTCATATTTTGTGTTAAGCAAAATATGCATTTTGCCCATAACTTTAAAACTACTTGAGATATTGCCTTGAAACTTGAAATATATTTTCAACATCAAAATCTACATAATAACCAACAAGACCCATAACCCTGCTTCCAATATTTTTCAAATTATGCCCCTTTTTCACTTACATTTTGTGTTAAGCAAAATATACACTTAAGCTTATCTTCGTTATGAATGGAGGGATTTCAAAATAACTTGGCACAAATGTTCACCATGACAAGGCGGTGTGTCGGGTACAATACTAAAAATACTAAATTACTAAAAATAGAATTTTCTTGTCCAGGCTGTAACTTTGTTATGAATGGAGGGATTTCAAAATAACTTTACACAAATGTTCACTATAACAGGGCGGTGTGTTGCAAACCATACCCATGCCTGTAGGTCAAAGGTCACTGTTACTAAAAATAGAATTCTCTTGTCCAGGCTGTAACTTTGTTATGAATGGAGGAATTTCAAAATAACTTAACACAAATGTTCACTATGACAAGGCAGTGTGTCTGCACAATACTCAAGCCTGAAGGTCCAAGGTCAAGGTCACTGTTACTAAAAATAGAATTTTCTTGTCCGGGCTATGAATTCATTATAAATGCAGGGATTTCAAAATAACTTGACACAAATGTTCACCATGACAGGATGGTGTATTGCGTACCATGCCCATGCCTGTAGGTCAAGGTCACTGTTACTTAAAATATAATTCTCTTGTCAGGGCTGTAACTTCATTACGAATACAGTGATTTCAAAATAACTTCACACAAATGTTAATCATGACAAGATGGTGTGTCCCTTACCATGCCCATGCTGTATGTCCAATGTTAAGGTCATTGTTACTTAAATAGAATTTTCTTGTCATGGTTGTAATAACGTAAGGAATAGAATAATTTCAAAATAACTTGGCAGAAATGTTCACCATGACAAGGTGGTGAGACATGTACCATGTCAATGCCTGTAGGTCCAAGGTCAAGGTCACTGTTACTAAAAATACAATTTTCTTGTCCAGGCTATAACTTTGTTTTGAATGGAGGGTTTTCAAAATAACTTGGCACAAATGTTCACCATGACAAGGCGGTGTGTTGGGTATATTACCCATGCCTGTAAGTCCAAGGTCAAGGTCACGATTACTTAAACTTGAATTGACTTGTTCGAGCTATAACTTCTTTATGAATGAACGGATTTCAAAACAAGTTTTCTAACAAATTCAGAAATATTTCATAGTTATTCCCCATATTCAGTTTTATAATTATGATACATTAAGGAATTATTTCTGTTATTCGAAATGAATTTCTCCCTTACCATTCACTTGTTAATATTTTTCCTGATTGAACATGAATGTATGGCCATAGTTGTTATTGTTTTAATCTTTAAATTGCATTTGTTTCAAATGATTCGAATAGTCGAGCATGCTGTCTCCTCTGACAGCTCTTGTTTTAGAAATGTTTTGGTCGAGATACTTTTAACAGAGACTTGTTTTTCAGATAACAAGAGAACAGTTCATAGCTTTACATAGCCAGCCAATACTGCAGGATTTGTCCAAGTACTTTATAGAAAGATACATTAACAGGTAGGTCTGGGTGTATTGTATATATAACAAGAGATAAAGAAAAGCAGGGTGATTATATGTGCAGTATCTTGCAAAATGCATTGATCAAAGACAGTGAACTCTCTATGTTAAACATGGTAGTTACACACATCACTAAAAATATTCTTTATATAAGAAACTTCCAGCTATTTCTTGATCACTGTACCATAATAGTAGGTATAGCAATAACAAAAAAAAATAAAACAAAAATTAAAATATAATTATATTTTTATAATAATAAAATTAAAACTACTCTCTCTCTCTCTCTTTTGGAGCTAATTCTCGTGGTTAAACTGTAAAGGGAAGTAACTACTGCTGGAATGTTTGGTATAAATTGTATGTTTGATAATTTTATCAGATGATATTTACCTTCAGTGAGGAGTTGACATCAGACCAGCAGAATGCATTGAGAGAAGTTTTTACAGCTGTACCAAAAACAGGTATGCAAGAGTTTTGTTTCTGAAATACATATACAAGCCATTCAAAAACGTTACACAAGTTTTTTGGTTCATTTAAAAGCAAAATTTTTGCAATAAAGTATAATTATTTTCATGACAGCTAAAATGTTTTAAATTTCCTGACCTAACCTGTGAAATAGAATCAGGAAACAAAATCTAAGGAAAGATAAAAGTTTACATTGAAATGTATACTTAAATGAACACAGTACGAAAGAGTAACCAGATTCGCTTTGCTTTGTTTTTTATGAGTGTAAGTTACTCATAAGTTGTGTTTTGGTTTCAGGAGAGTTTGATTTGAGTGAAATCCTCCAGTCCCAATACTTCTTCAGCTGATTCACAAATCCTGAATATCCAAAACTATGTTGATGCTGTGCTACACTACCAGAGTTCTTCAGATCACTCACAAGTGCTGGTGCACAGTTCCAGTACCTAAGTAAAAGACCAGTCATGATGGGAGGAGATGCGTTGTTCTTAGAAATTATTGTGAGACAGTGACTGTGAGGTTAAAGTGACTCTGTTCTTTAATTAACAGTCATGTTTGTTGGAATGCAATTCCAATTGGGAAACAAGCCAAGCTCAAATGAATATGCTCTGCAGGTGTTCTTGGACACAGCTTTGCAAAAACGTCTGTGTCAAGTTTATATTGTCAGTTGCTATGCAATAAGTGTGAAACACAATCTCTAGTTATGTAGGCCTCTTGGGTCCTTGGCGGTGCTTATTGTGAAAATTCTGTATACATTGATTTAATAAATATAATGAATTAATAAATCTCACAATTGCTTTGTTAAAACACTGTGTAAGCTCCTGCAAATTGGTACCCTCTAAGATACATATGTTACAAGAATCAAGATATGTGGTAAGCTCTGATTATACTCAGTTACAAAGACCATATTGGGTAAGCCCGTAAAAAATAAAGCCACGGATAAAGGTGTCTTCCGTCATGCAGTTTTGTGTTTTAGTTGTTACCTAATTTGGAGATAAAACTTACAATTATCCATTACTTTCTCAATACTTGACAGATTTTGACAACGTTATATTTATTTTTACTGTGAAATGCATAATAAGTAGTGTTGTCTGCTCATATTTATGACGTTGTTTTAACTCTCCGAAGATACCTTTTCCCTTGAGGTGCCCCGGATAAGCAACGCTATGTGAAAACGTGGCTTCAGGAAGTTGATCTCATTCCTTGAAATAACGTCATAAAGTTGAGCAGACAACATTGATTATGCATTAAACTAAATAATATATGTTATCAAAATTTGTAAAAAAATATATAATGGCTAGTAGGAAATAAAATATACATTTGCGTTATTTTCTCAATACTTTACAGATTTTGACAACGTTATATTATTTGAACAGTGAAATGCATAATAAGTAGTGTTGTCTGCTCATATTTATGACGTTGTTTTAACTCTCCGAAGATACCTTTTCCCGTGAGGCGCCCCGTATAAGCAACGCTATGTGAAAACGTGGCTTCAGGACAGGGTTGGCTTATTGACCGGTCAATTGAGTATTGACCGGGCCGGTGGTCAATACTGGTCAATAGTGGTCATTACTGGTCAATAGTGGTCATTTCTGGTCAATACTGGTCATTACTGGTCAATTCAATTTTATTCACAACCAAACTGTCCAAAATGTTCTTAAAACCATTTAAAATCCTTTAGGCCCTTACAATAGCCCCTGTAAGGGCCTAAATGGTACTTCATTTATGGTTTATTATTGGATAAGCCTAAAATAAACACAACTTCTTAATTGGTATGTGCCTATGTTCAATAAGCAAAAGAAATGTATTTTCCGCCGGTTAAGCAAAGCGAATTAGGTGGAAAATATTAATTTCCTTTGATTGGGTAAGATCTTTTGAATGTACCAATCAAAAGGTGTTGTTTTCATTGGTTTAATGCACAAGTTCTCATGTGTATTGTTGGAATATATATGGTCATTCAGCTTCGGCATTCAATGCTTACAGACACATTTTCTTAAGTACATAGAAACTTTATGGTATATATAAACAGCATGACATAATTATAGGCATTTATGATAAGTAACACTAACAGACTGAAATCAATAAATGTAGTATGCTAAAAGTGTTTCAAGTTATATAACGTTTGTTATGTTTTATGTAATTTATGAAATGGATTCGTTAAAGAACATTCTGTAAGCTTTGCCCAAGTGCTCAGTATAATACATACATCATATGAAATGTTTACTTGCAAAGATCTGTGAGGTCAAAGGAAGTGCAATCACCCCACAGTCTCCTGACCATCAATTGTCAAACACAAGTGTTAACTGGCAGGTGTATTAACACCTACTTTATAGTTATTGGATAATCCTTAAATAAACACATAGGCATTTAATTGACATGTTCCCAAGTTCAATAAACAATAGAAGTGTGACACAACACCCCTCCATCTCCAGACCATCCATTGTCTTACACTAGCGTTAGTTGGCAAGAGTGTAAAACCTACTGGTGGTGCAAATTGCCTTTGCTTTAAATAGAAAAAATCAAGTTACTGAATCATTCTTTGCTGAAAATTGATAAAACACTAACATTAAAAGAATCTTACTTTGTCCAAAAAAACCCACCAGAATGAAGCCAAAAGACCCTGTTTGGGGATTTTATGATCTAAGTTACTGAGGGAAATAAGACAATTTCTAAGTGCAAAGCATGTTCAAGTGAAGTTAGTTCTAATGTAACTTAAGTAGTCTATTAAATAAAAGTTAAATGGTTTGTTTTCTTACTTTCTTTTATGAAAATTTTGAAAAAAAAGTTCAATTGACCAGTATTGACCACTATTGACCACTTTGGGAGTATTGACCGGGACGGTTTTAACCGGTTAAAACCGCTGGTTTTAACCAGGGGTGGTCGATTAGTGCCAACCCTGCTTCAGGAAGTTGATCTCATTCCTTGAAATAACGTCACAAAGTTGAGCAGACAACATCCATTATTATCCATTTAGATGGAACAAATAAATATATACATGTTAACAAAACAAAATTATATAATGTTTACTAGAAAATTAAATATACATTTGTGATCTTTCTAAATAAGCAAAACTTAAAATGGTAAAGGTATCACTGATTTTTCACCTGCTCATACATTTGACCACTGGGTGGCACACAAGTTCCCCTTACCCTTGTCAAACAAGAAAGATGTCCTTAGTCATAAAACATCTCACCCTAGAAACAGGCAATATGGCAGAACAAGTAGAAACACCAGAAAAGTCTTTATTTTACTGACTTTCAAGATTATAAAACACAAAATATATAGATATCCAAATGAGTTGCTTACTTGTGTTTGTTTTATTTGTTGAACCTTGATTGAACCTAAAACGGATGGAAACCAGTCTCAGATCTGAAGCTTTCCATTGGTCAGTTCTGAGACTGGTCAGTGTTTAAATCAGTCAGATTGTATAGATGATTGGATAAAGAATTCTGATCAGTTCTAACATTTTATAATCTTTTAGACTTGAACTTTAGTATGAGCCAGTTGAACATGAAAAAAATATTTCTTAGCTGCAATTGCATTGGTAGCACCTGTATGCCAAGATTCTCTTGACTTTCTCCAGTGACCAACAACGAAACAACATCCATCCTGCAATTGCTTACTGAACACATCCACGAAATTTCATACACATGCTTTTAACATACACATTCAAAAAATAATGCACTCACGATATAACCTTTAAATGGCAAACACAAACTCGATTTGAACATATTTTAATCCCACTAAATATAACAGTTGTGTTGTGCCGCAAGACAGTGTTCTCCAAATTAATTACAAGCCTGCAATATTTTCGTACTTGTCGTGTTCGATGGCTTTCAAAGTTCTCTTTTCATCGATTTCAATATCACAGTAGCGTTGTTTGCGCCGTGTACGGCTGTAAAAAGTCTCCCCGTACATTCAATCAGTGCTGTTATCAGTTACCTCCTTAAAAAGGTCGTTGAGCTTCATACTTTCGTCGTAGGAGGCGGCGGCGGCGGGTTCCGGATTTTCTTGTCCGGAGTGTTACTTTTCACCTTCGGTTCAAATGAATCCAAACTTGGTATGCATGTTTCTGACAATGACTCGGAAGTGCAGTGCACAAGAACCGTAACTCTTCCTTTTTCCGTTTTTGAATTATTCCACTTTGATTTTAATAGAGCATTTCTTGTTCGGAGCGTAACTTTGTCACCATAGGTTCAAATGACTCCAAACTTGCTACACAGGCTTCTTGCAATGACTTGAAGTGCGTTGCACAAGAACTGTAACTCTACCTTGTTCCGTTTTTGAATAATTCTCCATTGATTGACTTTATAGAACATTTCTTGTTCTTTTAAATTAACCCCCTTTGATTGATTTTTAGTGCGTTTCTTGCCAAGAGCATAAATTGATGTGCATGTTTCTTGCAATGAGACAATTAAAATGTTATTTTATATGTGAATTTTGTTCCTATACATTGCTAATAACTGTAAAACAAAAAACTAATTAACATTTTTAATGTCGACTTGTCACTAGCAAAACTTTCGTCAGGCGACTTGCGAGTTCCAGTGTACTATGTTAATTGTACTTCTAAAATTGCCTTTGTTTATTTTTTTTTGGCCAGTTTATAGCTGGGTTGTTTCAATATCCCAGCCAATATAGATTTGGATATTGATCAATCACCCCAAGGAAATACTGCCTGGTTTTTAAATTTTGCCTTTGGCGTTGTCTGTGATATGCAGGATTTATATTCTCTCTCTATCCCCTGCCAAAATTCTATTTTGTTTAGTTCCGCCCATTGTTTTCTCATTTAGGGCAAACCCATTTTTTATCTGGGGCCGCTGAACATTGAATGGTATTAACCAGAAAATACCCCATTCTATGTTCACCGCCATCCTGAAACAGCGGTCAAGGGAGTGATCCTATCCTAGGCTCTGTTCTCCTTTCAAAGAGGTAAGGAGGTATTACATCAAAACAACCTAACCAAAAAGGTCAAAGAACAGCAAAGTTTGCTTGGAATTTCTGTCGTAGCAAATAATTTTGTGATACTCATAGGAGACTCAGAATTTAGACTGCTGTTGACGAGGAAAAGTTAAAGGTCAATCGTTGACCTTCATGGTACACCAGCGCTTACTTTATAGAATTTGAAAAGGTTGATTCAACAAAAATTCTTTTACTACGATTTTCCAGATAGCTTGATGACCGGTTAAGATAACCTCCAGAAATTTGTGTTCGGAGCGACGAGATGGAAACAAAATAATAAGTTAAAGTATTTGTCTTCTCAATTTCTATTGGTGTTTCATATGCATTTTTACAAGTATACATTATTGTCTAGGATTCGCTTTATTAGTTTCACAAATTTTAAATGCTAGACTAGTGTTTAAACGCCTCTTTCGCGAATTTTCCCATATTTTACTTTATTTCTAATTTGTCAGTACCCAGACTGATAATTTACCTATTTGTAAAGCAATTTACCTTTGTATGTTACGCTTTTGAGACAAGTTTCGAATTGCCGAATAAAACAATAGTTTGTTGTTTGGGCTAATAGTCCTTGACGGAACCATTTCTAATTCAAATCCAAAACTTTACATTGTAACTAATCAATAGGTAAATCTATCTGTTTTAAAAGAGGAATAACCAATCAGTTGAACAAATTAAGTGATTTAAACAACACAATCTGCCTGAATATAATACCAGGGAAGAAACCGGTTTAAGTCGTCCTGAAATGAATCAAGTACCATTGTGATCACTTATTTAACACTCCCGAATATAGCGGAGTAATACAGTTTGAAATAATCACCGGATTCAGGAGAGTTTAGAAGCATAAGCTACTGTGGTAGGTACATTTATAACATTTAATTAATTAGTCACATAGAGCAGATGACGGGAAAAAGTGTCTTCGTTGATAGTTTTGACATTTTAGTTGTTACTTTATTTTGAAAAAATAAAACATGATACAATTTTCTATAAGTCCCTTAAATACATAGGGAATTGTGTTACTCATTTTGACAGACGTGAAGTAAATCAAAGCGCTGAAAGCGTTGAAAGACTTTCGCGCCGGAGAATTACATTACGCAGCAGAATGTCAACTCTGGCTAACATCGTTTAATATGTGCACACGATAGAAACTGCATGTCAACTTAAATAGGCCTACTTGCTCACGGCCATTATGAAAGAGTAGTCAAACGTCTGCTATAAAATCCCCACAAAATACCCCAGAATGCTGGATTTGGCATATAGATTTTCAAATTTTCCCGGACCCCCCATGATAAGTTAGGCCTCTTACAAATTAATTTGGGCCTCATAAACGGACTGATTTTCTAGCTAAGTTAAAAATTAAATTTGTTAAAAAATAACTCGCTGAGTTGAACCCCCTTTCTGAAATCCTGGATCCGCCCCTGTCTACTATTGTAAATGCAAATGTTATGTAGTGTATAAGCTGGCTAAACAATACTAAATCCTGTTGAGTATACTTCTAGTATCAATGAGACATAAGCTATTAATATTAATTTGTAGGCGCCGCTACTTAAACTTTGTAGAGAATGTTCATTCATAGTATCGTGTAGTAATTTCCAGTATTTAACAAGCACTGGCCAATGTTAAGATAAGCACAACTCTTATTTCCTGGTTAGAGATAAAACGAATTCAATTAAGAGAGTAATACGAGATTGCCAAACTGTTAATTGTCTAAAACAAAACAACATCCTGATAAAAAGAGACGTGTTTCTCGCTGACCTGAATACAGTTGAGTCACTGATCACGTGACTGTTTTTTTTATCATTGGATTTTGAATATCCCTTCATTTTTGTTTGAACAACAACATAATATTGTTTTCTTCTTTTCTTTGTCGCACTGTCTGTACAAATGTTCGTCATCGTTCGTAATAAAATTTACTTTCTTAATATGCACTACTTTCCGACGCCGCACAACTATGGAACTTGTAAGGCGTAACTAAACTACTCATGCATATTCAGCTGTTTGTTCACTTACGTAGCTGGACGTGACTTCACTCAACATTTGTGTGATGGAGTTTTCGGCACGGACGCTACAAAATTACACGGACACGTACTATAGATCACTATTCTTTCGTGTGCTTGAATGTGCTTAAAACGTCTGCTTTTCATTTCGGCCTGCTCTCGCGGTGACCACAAAACCCCGCTTACTTGAATACGCTCGATGTCGCAGGCGATACACCGGAAGTTAAAAACTGCGCGTCGCCGTGTTCTAGACTTCTAGCTTAAGACTTTCGCGCATGCGCGCGAAAGTCTAAAAATTATATTTGTTTAAGAGTTTATGACAGTTTCTATGGAATATTCAACCTTGATCAGTTTCTTTTATTCCTGGCAGCATGTTCTTACTGATTCAACTGCCTCTTTAAGCCTCAATAAAGGACATCGAGTACCGTCTCATTTGCTTGACGGTACCACAATCTTTTATGTTTGTGCGCCCTTATATGCAAAATTGTATAGAAGATTGGTGGTTTGGAGTTAATTCACAAAAACAATAGGCCGGTGGCCAGGAACATGTTTGCTCCCCACCTTGGGGAATTTTGTAGATATGATTTTTCTGAAAGCCTGTTATATCCTGGATATTTTGCAGTTTGTTTGCACTCTGGCGAGTGGGGCATAAGGGAGTTACGGAGGTTTTAATATGTTACCCCTAAAATTTGTAGAAAAAAATATATCGATTTCGAATCTTTAATTCTGCTCTATTCCAGATACGATTGAATAAAACTTATATTTTTATATAAGGATGAAGTATTATCTGTCGATTGATGTAGTTTTCATTTCAAAATTTTTGCACTTGGGTAACATATTTAGTGTATAACATACATATCCCTAAAAAGATGAAATTTAAGTAAGAAACTTATCTGTAGGATTTTTATTTGTAATCAAACTTTGGCAATAATACATGTTTTTGAAAGCTGCATGATCAAACAATATAAAACAGTGTGATTTTCATAAAAATCACACTGGCATTTGTAATAATTTTTCCATAATCTTATATGTTACCATATCGCTAATTCAAACATTTTATTCATGTTTTGGGATAAACAAGCATAAAATATAGAGTTTAATTAAATTATTGAGCTTTATAAATGTAAGCGTTCTTGAAACTTGCATAACTTCAAATTTTCAACATACATAACATATGTTACTTATTAAAATAAGGCTTATTTCCTTGTTTTTATTTATTTTTAATGGTGTTAGCTGATATCTATTTGAAGAAATTAACTATGTGTGCTCTGTGCAATGTCCTGATGTTTGTTAGCCCTGTGAAAAGTTTTAATTACCGTCACAGACGTTTTTTAAACATATATTACTGATTGAATTAAGTGTTTTCTCTTAAACTGATATTGTTGTACAAAGAACTGATTACATTTACAAAACTGTATCACGACTATTCAATCATTTTAGATTAAACTATAAAATAATCATAGTAAGATGTCTGTAGTATATACTATGTTATGTTATGTTATGTCGTTAATATGTTAAAGTGTTTAAGCTTTTCCATTGTAAACCTTCTCCGTAACATATAATTCCGTGGTTAGAATATTGACAAAGTACAATGCATTTATGAAATAAATTCTAAAAAAAATTTTAGAATTGGTTCCAAAAGTAAAAAGACAAGAGATAAAAGTATTGCTTTGGAAAGTGTTACAAACAAAACTAATTAAAATTAAATATATGTTACCTAATTATTAAAATAATTTTTTTAGAAAGATCACTAAATAAAATAAATTTCTAAACCGTGTTTTAACCGGTAGTTTGTATCTAGACAACAGTAGAGTCATTCATAATGTGAATATGAACTTTCTATAAATTATATTTACTTAAAACAAGGTTGAAAGCACCAGTTCTGGTCTTTTAGAGCAATAATAACTGACAATTCTGTTAAATAAAACATGTGAAATAAGAAAAATAAATTGTCCTAAATGAAACATTATTGTTTCCATTGTTCACAAAAAGCTTAAAATGTGTTAAGAATTCCTTAAGATCTTTGTAGAATGTTAATTTTCTTAAAGACAAATAAGTGTTAAAGAGAAACATCCTAATTTGAAAGACAAACTGTGTAATGCAGGTGATGGTTAGCAAATATACAAGTTAACGTTGACTTTTGTATAATAATATTTTTAGGTAAACATTCTTTTACTTGAGTCAAAAACAATACTATATAATGCTCATGCTGTTTCAATGTTTTAGGAATTCTACACTGAACCTTAGTATTTTAGATGAATAAAACTACTTTTAAAAATAGTTCGAACATCAGATATATAATTTAATCAGCTAAACTGTGTAAAGTTTAAATTCAGTAGCTTTTAAATTTGTTATAGATCAACTTTAACATAATATAATATTATATAAAAATATTTATCAAAATGTTAATTTACTAATCATTTGCAGTTTCTGGCTTTTCTTTTCTTATTATTTTTGCTGATTATTAAAGTAAAAATTGGTAACATATTACAGGAAGACTAAATACATAAATAGAACAATAAAATGATAAAAGATATTAATTTTTGTTTATTCTTTCTTTTCAACATTTTTTAGAACATATTAACGTTATCTGTCTCAATCGAGAGTATATGGACAGCTTTAGACTGGATGCACCAGCCCATGATTAGTGCAAACGTAAGCTGTATTACAATGTTGTCACTGAGCCATATTGATAGGTTTATTGTTAATTTAAAAAGATTTAAAATAGGACGAACTTGAACCATCTACATCATACACATTTATTTCAAGACATATTGAGCAGTACACAGATCATTAACCTCTAAAGTTTAACTACGTTTAAATGAAAAATACATTACTGTTTAATATTACCAGCAGCAATACCTTAATTTGCTTTTGTAACATAATTCTTAATATATATTACCTATTTTAATACAAGATACATAAAGTGCAGGGAGGTTGGTAACTAAAATACGTTCTTTTGGGTAACATATTTAAAAATGGTGATTTATGATATGGTATTTATTTTTATTATGAGATAAAGCTAACTAATCGTTAAAACTCATGAAGAGGTGTTTTAAAAAGAAACAATTACACCAAAACTTCAAATGTATTTACCATAGGCATAAGTATATGATAAAGCATAATAGTAAAAAGGTGAAATATGCACATCAGGAAGTCACATATAACTAAAGTTATAGATAATATTAACAAAGTTTTTAACACAGTTTACCTTTAAATCATACAAAATGTTTTTAAGAGTTTCTTTATTTATAATTTATTTCATTTATGAATATTTTATTTGCTATCTTTGAGATGTTTTTCCATTGTTTTTTTCAGGTATTTTGGTTTTTGGAATTTACAAATATATGTATTTATTTACATACATTAAACTAGAAATGTGCCTCAATGTGACTTTATTACATTTAAATACTGCAGTCTTATTTAAATTAATGAATTAAGCAAATAAAACAGAAATTCTTTATTAATGTAAGTAAGAAATGTTTCATACAACTTTTTAAACTAGGTTTTGATGATAAGTAACATATCTTCATTACTATTTATAGACCTATACCTTAGGTTATAGATGTTTTATTGCATTAAAAATTAAAAGAAAAATCTTCTTCGTGTAGAAAAAATAGGTTTATTGCAGAACTTTTATAATTGCCAATTATTTCTTCAATGCATAAAATTTTCTTAAAGGTCACATATTCAAACAGGTACGGTAAAACGCCCCACTCGCCAGGAAGCAAACAAATTGCAAAATGCGAGGAATGGGATAGGCTTTCAGAAAAACATACCCTTCAAAATTCCCCCAGAGGGCAGGGGGGGGGGGGTCTATTGGGAGCTCAAGGTCTAATACATTTATGGCTTGTTTTCCCATTTTCTTTTCTTTCGGTAACATATTTCAATATAGCGTTACGGGCTTATGTCCGAATGTATATCTCTGTATTACATTTGTCATGATGTCCCATTTATCTTACTATACTTTACTATACAAATTACATGCTACTGCACGTAAGAAATGATTCATACATTTTATTTTAATAGGTTTTTATGTTAAGTAACATAACTTTATCACTATTTTAGACCAATACCTTACGTAAATGATGTTTTATTGCATTAGTAATGTAGATTAGAGCTTTCTGGTGTAGAAAAAATAGGTTTAGTTTAGAACTTTTACAATTGTCAAATATTTCATTCTTACACACACTTTTTTCAAAGGTAACATATTCAAACATGCGTTATGGAAAAACGCCCCACTCGCCAGAGTGCAAACAACTTGCAAAATGCGTAGAATGGTATAGGCTTTCAAAAAAACATACCCTTCAAAATTCCCCAAGGGGGGGGGGGGGAGGGGGGTCTATTGGCAGCTCAAGGTCTACAACTTGTGTAAGAACAAGTCGGGTCAAATTTGATGATGATGGGTCCGCAAATTTGGGTTAAACATCCAGTACTAAGAAAGCTTAGCCACTGACTACTTCAAGGCAGTAACATCTCAGGTTCTCATCTTTGTTTTTGTCGTAAGTGTTTTCAAACTTTCCATAGGCACACAGAGTCTATCATGCCAAGAGATTCGTTTAACAAACTATTTCATTTCATTTGCCAAACAAAGCTGAAATAAACTTTATCGTTTGGGATGGTCAAAATTGTAGTGTCCATTGGTGTAAATATTGAGTTGCGCTCAACTCGGGGCTAGGCAGCGTGGGCAGTAATATTTTCCATTACTGTCCATGAACAGGCTTAATAAAACCGAGCCTGGAATATTTTCGTATTTGTCGTGTACGGTGGCTATCAAAGTTCTATTTTCATCTATTTTAATTGTGCAAAAAGATCCCAATTTCGCAGCCTTGACTAATGTGTACATTTATTAAATTGTTTTATATAAGCCATAAAGAGTATTTCAGACTCGTTTTCAATACACCTGTCATAAAAACTCCGATCTATTTTACTTGCAAAGCTAAATTGTCTTTGCATGTACATGTAATACGACCTCGTAGATACAGTTGCGACTGATTTTGAAAAGTTATATTTAAACGTTAAAATATTCTTTCAACTGTCAATAAAGAACTAATAGGGAAAATGAAGTTATGGTTAAGTATTATGTTTAAATTGATCAGTGAAATTATTGAGTTTATAAATATGATCTGTGTTCTTTTGTGGCTATATTCAATTCAGAAGTATCAAGTTTCTTATTTTGTGAAAACATATCAGTCATTCGTTACAATTTTTAAATAAAAGCTATAGAAATCTTTAAAATCTGTTATCCAATCACAAATAAAAGTATTGGAAAACTGTCCTTGTTTATAAGGCAGCACAGTCCTAGATATATACAATATAAAAGAATTCACATATACTTTATGGATCTGCTTATATCTCATGTGCATAAAGTGTAGATCCAGACCAACCTCCACCTTCGTGCAGTCTGATCAGGATCCACACTAGTCCCTTTAATACTCACAATGTTACTTGTAACCAAGAAATTACAGATTTTGGTCGCAAATGAGATATAAAAAGTAGCATGCACCTTTTCTTAAAAATATAAATAGGTAAAACATGGGACTTTAAACAGTAGCAGTCACCATTAAAGCAATACTTACACATAAATATTAATTATTGACAGAATTATGGGCCATAGCATATCACGGCAGAAAAAGAGCGTTGGGAGAAAATTTGAAGACGAAAGGAAACGTCAAAATAAATGTAAGTATGTTCTGTTCCGCAAGACAATGACGTAAGCTTCCCATGCTTTAAATGCTCGTGTTGTTTTGCAATACAACACGAACGTGTTTTTCACACACAAGAACATGTTGGGAAAGTGTGAGGTTGGTGCACCATAAAATAGTTAAAACCCCAAGTGTCAAACGTTTTCCAAGGCGGATATGTCTTCAGTTTTGATATTTTTTACTTGATTGTGGTATCTGTTTTTAAATTTGCTCATATTATTAACACATGCTCTCTATTCCGCTCTAAGATTTGGCAATGTTTAGGAAGCATGTCTTCTGAATGTTATGTATGCTGATGTGTTAACTCACTCATTTACGTAATCCGGACAGAGCGGACACTGACTATGCCAAGGCAAACAGGAGAGTATTTGTAGACCTTGTAAAATATATATCGAGGGCTGAACGGAAAACTGTCGTAACTCACTTTTTCAAAAGTTTACAGGAGAAGCAAAAAACAGTTTATTTTGTTACTAGAATATTTTTCTTAAGTTTTTATTTAACAAATAGACATAAAATATCAATATTTTACTATAATAAAATCTAATGTTTTGAAAAAAAAATTATTTGAGATAATATTAAATAATTTTTGACTTACGACAGTTTTACATCTGAAGTGTTTGAAATACTGATACTAAAATTAATGGAAAACTGTCGTAACTCAAAACAGCTTATCTTCTTTTGACATTACAAGTGATAGTAATACCTTCCTTGGACCTTTTTTGGTAACCATTGTATTTTATTCACTTCCTTTAATGCCTAATAGGTCATAAAATGTATATATTGATGCAAGTTGATCAGTTTTAGACTAAGGGAAATTAACTCCAACACAGACTGTTGATTTATAAGCAGTATACTGGATTTTTTATTTGCAAAATTCTTTTTATTATCAAATGTTTAACACTTGATAGTATTCTTTTTATATACAGTCAAACTTGCATTAAGCAGCCACCTAAGGGAGTGACATAAAGTGACTGTTTAACTCGGGTGGCTGTTTAAGACAGGTAAAAGCTATAACTAGATGTCAGTTTAAGACAGATGGCTTCTGAATACAGGTGTCTTTTAACGCAGATTCAACTGTAGGTATTTAAAAATTCAACAGTATACTTGTTTTCCATATTGATTTCCATAGATTGACATGAAGTTTGTGAAAGTCTTAGTAAATGTTTTGAAACTATTGTAAAATGTCTTTTACTTTAAACCATTAATGAATATTTTCGATGGAGAAAAGAAATTCAGTTAAGTTTCATAACAGAAATTAGTTTTGACTAGAATAACAAACTAGTTTTTTTCTTTAAAATAAGCAGATATTAATATGACCTATAAGGCAAAACTTTGATGAGAATGGTTTCACTGAAAGACAATTTACTGCTATTTTTGTACATTTTGTTTTTAATTTTATTCGCAAAAATTTCTTTTTTCCAATATTAAATGGATTTTGTTATTGATAAGATGATTGCGACAGAATTTGTATTGTTGTGGAAAACTAACCCCTTTTTGGCAAAATCAATGGGTGTTTAGCTGAAAGCAAGGAGCCCTCAACCCTTTACTCCAAGGTTATACTTTTCATTGCTGGGTGGGATGGGCTAACAGTGTAGCTCCATATCAGCTGGCTCATCTGTGCTGCCTTATTTGGATCTAACAATGTTCACTTTTAGAATCATTAGGTTATTTCTGACCAAGAATCAAATCTTCCAGATCTACACTTTTTGCTCATGTGATGGAAGGCATATCCAAGGAGTAATTTAACAGTCTCAGTGGTGTGATTAATTATGGCAAAATTTAATTTCCTTTTCCTTTTGTGTATTCGGAAATATACAACTGTGTTGATTGGCAGATGAGCCAAATGTTACCTAAAGCTTAGGATCATGTTCAAATCACAAACGCAATTTAATTGTAAACTTTATAATTTTATATTATTTAATAAAGATCATAAACATAATTATATTTGATATGAAGATAATTTTATAAAAACCTCAGAGATACAAAATGACCAAACCAACTGATATTTTACAATAACTTCAGCTCTTGCCCGTATTTATTGTACAATCGTAAAAAGAAAATGATTCGAGGCAATGGTCTTCTGTTAAGGTTGAATCCACAAAAATATGTATTCATAATAATAATTTAATCAGGAGAAAAAAAAAGAAAAAAAGGGGGGGGGGAAATATTATGATTTTGGAGAAAATACACTTTAAGGAAAGAATAAACAGCATGTGATAACCCTAAAAAAACTCAGTGTGAAATTGGAGTATCATCTTCAAACTTAGCACATAACACAATATCTCATTTTCACTTTTCTTATGAAATTACCATTAAACTTCCAACATTCCTTTGAAAACCATAAATTTTTTTATCAAGGAAAGGGTAAAAACAAAAGGCACAAAATGCCTGTTGCGGTTATGTTTCACTAATGGACGTGAACACCTTTATTCTTTTTTAAACAAAGATTTTTTTAATAATTTTTGTCAATTTTGTTTGATTTATGGTTGATGCGATGGTTTGAAACAGTAAGGTAAAAGATGTTGCTGCATTTTAGACTGGTTGCAGTCTATCCTCCTCAGAAAAGCTATTGAAATAGATGAAAAGGGAACTTTGAAAGCCACCGAACACGACAAATATTAAAGTATTGCAGAATCGGTTTGATTGAGCCTGTTTCTGGACAGAAATGGAAAAGCATATTACTGCCCATGCCGCGTAGTCCCGGGTTGAATGCAACACAATATTTACATCAATAAACAGTACAATTTTGATACATCCAAAACCATGGAATGCATGTGATGGAACCTTCAATGCGGTATTATCAGATTACTACCATTCCAAGTTCAGCGGGATATGGTCCCCAGATAAAAGAGTTGGTTTGCCCTGAACAAGAAAACAATGGGCAGAACAAAACAGAATGGAATTTCGACAGGGTTCCCAAAGGCAAAATTAAAAAAGCAGGAAATACATCCTTGTGGTGATTATACAATATCCAAAACTGGGATATTGAAACCACCCATCTCTAAAGTGGCAGAAATATTAAAACAAAAGAAATATTTTATTAGTATTAACCTAGTAGATAAGTATCGTGCTCAATGACCTTCAAAGGACATAACTATTAACAGCACTGATTGAATGTACAGGGAGACAAGATTATTTGACATTCAGATTTACCCCTACCTCGATTAAATGTCATTAGTTTATGAACACACTACCTATTTGAATGACAATACCATAAAAGGAAGTGAAACTGGTGTATTTAGTTATCTAAAGTTTAAAGAGTTTACTCCGAATCATTGCGGAGAAATTAAAATTACACAATTGTTGTAGTCATAAACTCTGTTAAGTGTTACTCTCAGACAAGTTTGCTAAACTTCTCATGTTCAGCCCTCAAAAAAAAATATTGTATTCAGTACTCTGTACCGTGAAGGTTGGACAGTTCCAGATATCATGATATCACAATGGTGAAATAATCAGTTGTTCATGAAATTAGTAATTGATCTGAGATACGACAGTTTTCCATTAAGATCATTGTATGTTAAGGTGGAATGCGCCGATTTTTCAACTTTCGAGTATTTTAATGAAAATTTGCATGCAGTTAATTGATCATATTTCCGATATGGAACAGAATATCTTGTAAAAATATTTTATTTTGTCTCAAAGATACAGGTCTTCAAAGATGGTCACTAACGGCAGTTTTTGGACATGACGTCAAAAGAACCGTAACTGAATGTTTTCTGCTGTAACTTTGATGTAATTCGATTGTTCCATTTTCTGTTTTGATAATATTGTACAGAATCAAATTCTCTTTCCACTGATATAACTTTCATGAGTTTTCACCCAAGATTTACGTGTGACGTCGCCGAATAGCGCCGATTCGACCTGAAAAATGACGTGAAGTTTTACTTAATTTTCGTCGCATTTTTCGGAATTGCTAAAAATCTGATCAATAAAATTTTGATTTTTTTTGCATATTTCGTTTGTAAATTTTATTTTGAAAATATTTGACAAATAAAAAAGGGGGGTCCCCGCTTTCGTTTTTGCGTTATTACGTTTACCTTTACCCCTATCCCCCTAATTTTAACGACACAATAAAACCTTTCCATTTCACGTCATACTTCAGCACTATAATAATATTGGTTAAAAATTAAACATATTAAAATTTTAGTTTTGTAAAAGTTTTTTTCACATCAAGAACCATACTTTTGCTTAAACTACAGTTTAAGATTCTAGTAATTTTATACGAACTACATCAGAATTCATGAATAATCAAATTATAACATTAAGCAATAAAATCTATTCAAGTGTTATAATTTGTTGTTTTCAGTTGCTCTAAATTTTACGTAAGGTTTTCAAACTGAAAGTAGATGAAATGTATGAATTGAAAATCGAATACAAATCATTTTGAGGCCCCTTACGACGCAGACGACACTAATTTTAATTACAGATATCAGGATATCAGGATATCAAATCAAAACAATGGAGCATAAAACATAGAGATTTTGGTAAGTTGACGCACATTTTTAAAAACACCCATAATGTAGTTAGACGACGGCACCACACATTTACACATTCGAAAAATTTTATCTATTTTTTCGCCGGTCTGGACTTACATGCTCCTGTAGGTACATGTAATCAATGAGAACAGTATTGATGCTTTTCTTAAGTTAGCTTTTATAAATATTCCGCAAAAATATAACACAGTGAATCAAGAGGAAAGACTTTCTAATCAGTCTATGACTGAACATAGTTAAAGTTTAAAAGCTGGACCGGTTTCCGTTGAAAAGAAGTTGCGTGAGCTCCCATTCTCTTTAAAAGGTGAGCTACGCCATGTGTGACATTTTTATAAAGAAATGAATTCATTACCAATCTCTCCGTTACTTCAATAAAGTAATCAAATATACTCAACAAAAAATGAAAACCGGCAGTTTTTAACTTTCCAGAACTATTTGATACATAAACACAATCTTTTTATTTGAACCCACATTAAATTAACAGCAAAACATTGGTTTCACGTTCCAGAAAAATTAAAAAGCTCGCACATGTTTTAAACAAGTTCAATTTTTCTTTCAATCAAAAATTCATAAGTCTTCAAGCTGATTTGTGAAAAATCTGCTTTCTTACTTTTGTTTAACATACGTTTAACTAAATACAAAATTCAAAAAGTATTTTCCATTATTAAAGAATTTTACTTTTGATTTCTTGATTTCTAATTGTTCGCCAATAGAAATCAACTCGCTAAATTTCAGTACTCTCGCTAGCAACAATTTTTGTTTCGCTGATCTCAAAGTGTGGTCTAAATATTTATGGCGGTCACTGTCCGAAAATGTTAGCATTACACGAGATTTTTTCTGTATAAAACCACCAAATGTTCCAACATTTGCGAGAAAAAGAAGCGTTAGAAAAAGGCAAGAATAGCATATACGAAATAGCTGAAAACTAGTCATTTCATTAAGACTGATCAAACGCGTCAACAAAGTATTTTTAATTCCGTAAGCTGCTCTTTTTTTCTTTGTGTCGCTTATATACTAAACATTCAACGCAACGCTTAATTTTCCTGGTTTTTTTTTTATTTCGCACCATAACAAAGTTCATATAATATTCTGCGCTGTTGTGTAAGATGTTTGGTTCATTATATTATGTCCTCTTTCCTAAGATACAAGAGAAATAGCATTTCATTTATTTGTGTTTCTGTCTATTTGTTAAAACAAGTTTTTCAACAACGGCGCAATATAAGGTTTTGAATTATGTTCGCCTAGTTTTACTTTAATGTTCCATGTAAAACAAATGTATATCACTGTAAGACAGTACTTATTTTAAAACTGTAAGTAAAAGGAAGTGCACAACTATGCGCGCTTATAGAGAGGGCGAGACATAAATTAAAGTTGCAGCACTTAACCCCAACCCCCTCCTTCCTGAACATTTTACTCTCTATATACATAAATACACCGGTACGGGTTTTATCGCGTGTGCGATCAGTGTAGCACCAGTAAGCTGGGAAATTCTTGTCGTCTGATATTGATCTACTGAACCTAAAAGCGAACAGTGTAGATCCTGATCAGACGGCAGCGTACGGATGTGCCAGCTGATCTGGATCTATATTGTACGCCCATGGCATTACAGCTATATCTCGTTGAGTAAAGGGTTAGCTGCAAGGGGCGTGTTGGTTTAATTGCTGTACTTAAGTCAAAAACTTGCATTCCGTTTTTAAAAGAAAAACGGTATTTGCACCCTTAAGTATCATAACAATAAACTAAACCGTGTTTTTAAGTACAAGTTTTTAAGTCGTGTTTGAACCTTCATAACAAACCTTGATTGAAGCAGAATCGGTAGTTTCAATCATATATTATGTATGTTGTTTTTTTTTCCAAATGAAAACAATTATCATATTTTGCTGGAATATATTAATCAAATTAAATACTGTCAGAATAAATATTATTTGTTCGCCGCCAAATTCCTTTTATGATGCGATTTACGCCAACGTTTGCATAAGGGATAGGGGTAAAGGTGAGCGTAATATCGCAAAAACAAAGTCGGCGACCCCCCTTTTTTATTTGTCAAATATTTTCAAAATAAAATTTACAAACGACATTTGAAAAAAAAATCAAAATTTTATTGATAAGATTTTCGCAATTCCGAAATAAGCGACGAAAATTTAGTAAAACTCCACGTCATTTTTCAGGTCGAAACGGCCCTTTTCGGCGACGTCACGCGTAAATCTTGGGTGAAAACTCATGAAAGTTACATCAGTGGAAAGAGAATTTGATTCTGTACAATATTACTAAAACAGAAAACGGAATTATTATAGTGCTGAAGTATGACGCGAACTGGGAAAGGTTTTATTGTGTCGTTAAAATTAGGGGGATTGGGGTAAAGGTGAACGTAATAACGCAAAAACGAAGTCGGTGACCCCCCTTTTTTATTTGTCAAATATTTTCAAAATAAAATTTACAAACGAAATATGCAAAAAAATCAAACTTTTATTGATCAGATTTTTTGCAATTCCGAAAAATGCGACGAAAATTAAGTAAAACTCCACGTCATTTTTCAGGTCGAAACGGCCCTTTTCGGCGACGTCACGCGTAAATCTTGGGTGAAAACTCATGAAAGTAACATCAGTGGAAAGAGAATTTGATTCTGTACAATATTATCAAAACAGAAAACGGAACATTCGAAATACATCAAAGGTACAGCAGAAAACATTCAGTTACGGTTCTTTTGACGTCATGTCCAAAAACTGCCGTTCGTGACCATCTTTGAAGACCTGTATCTTTGAGACAAAATAAAATATTTTTACAAAATATTCGGTTCCATATCGGAAATATGGTCAATTAACTGCATGCAAATTTTCATTAAAATACTCAAAAGTTGAAAAATCCCATTGTGGAAAACTGTATGTAACTCAAGTTACGACAGTTTTCCATTTCTAAAAATATAGGGATTGAGATACGACTTTTTTGCAACTATCATATTTATGTGACTTAATATAAGAATATGGTGCTAATATTTTTTGTACATATGCATTAGGGGTAAATAATGTCAAAAATGCAAAAATATGATTTTTGAAAAAAATGTGAGTTACGACAGTTTTCCGTTCAGCCCTCGATATGGTACCCGCTCCCATTTTGGACCGATTCGTAGTATCAGTAGACAAGGTTATAAAGCTTAGATTGGAAACCAGTCTCAAATCTCAAGCATCTGATTGGCTAAAATGGCGGCTGATCGCCATTTCAGCCAATCAGATGCTCGAGATTTGAGACTGGTTTCCATGCTCAGTTTTATAACCTTGGGGCCAGAACAATTATTCCGATCATAAATTGCGTCGTTTATGCGCCTTCAAGATAAAAGTATTTGGTATTGAATACTAGAAACAAAACCGAAATACCTTTGATTGGTCATTGCCGTTTCCTGATCGCACTCTGTGTAGTATGGTATAATTTTATTTCTGAAAATAAAAACGCCATTTCTTATGTTCAACGTCATATGCATACCATCGTTTGGGATAAATCAAAATTTTAATGTTTATTTGTGTAAATAATGAGTTGCGCTCAACACGGGGCTAGGCGGCGTGGGCAGTAATATGCATATCCATGACTGTCCATGAGCAGGCTCAATCAAACCGACATTGTAATATTTTCATATTTGTCGTGTTCGGTGGCTTTCAAAGTTCCCTTTTCATCGATTTTTTCCAGATTTCCAAACAGACCTTGTGCGCTATTACAGAGAATGTCACAGCAAGATTTCGGTCTCTCCGCTAATCATGGATAACGACGTACCTATAGAAGAGTTCTATGTTCAGCCGCCAATGGAAGCCATTGATCTTCAACGTCGCTATGGCAACCCAACAAAGACACCAGTCACATCCTATCAACAGCTGCTTTTCCGGGATGGCGATAGTACCTATAAAAATATCTACGTCACTGCTGATGCAGGTGTAGGAAAAACTGCATTTACCCGAAAGATATGTACAACGTGGTGCCAGGCCCATAGTCCGATGACGTCACTAGCCAGCAAGTACGATGAGGACGATATCAATGCGGCGCAATATTTTGAATTTCTGTTCCTTATTCCGCTGCGGGATGCGGACGGATCGCTGTGTGATCTAGATAAACTGATTGAATCGTTGGTAGAGGAAACCCTTCCAAGACGCCATAATCGTGAAACACTAGCTCAAATTCTGGAAGAAAGAACTTGTTTACTTATTCTAGACGGGCTAGATGAGTGGTGCCACCCAGAATCTTGCTCAAGACGCCACCATGAGCACGACATCCCTCACAGAAAACGGCGCCCAAACTGGACGATACTGATCACCACCCGTCCGTGGAAGTTTGACGTTTTACGTTTAGCGTCTTTTGACGTAGATCGTCACGTGGAGATCAGAGAGCTAGATGAAGAATCATCCGAACAATTAGTTTCGAACGCCATAAATTTGCTTAATGAACAACTGGCGGATGATCGACCTAAAAAGTCAGTTGAAGAGTTTTTCGAGACCACATCGTCAATGAAGCTGGGCGAAATCCGTCAAGTTCCGTATATTTATCTTCAAAGTGTCTGCTTATGGTTCGAAGGCAACGACATTGGTGGCTCTAAATGCGCAATTTATACAAACGTGCTGGAACTGACACTTCAGCGGGGAATCCAGAAAATGAAGTCGGGTACCAGGATGTTTCCGCAAGAAGAAGACATAAGAATAAGTGTTCCAAAATGCATGATGGAAAAAGAATACTGTATGCAGCATCTTACTTTATTGTTAAAGCTTGGTAAGTTGGCTTTCTACACTCTCTTTGGCACAGAAAATCGGCAGTCACTAGTATTTGACGTCAGGATCGCTACTAAATATCTGACAAGTCAAGAACTGGACTACTATCTGAAGCTCGGAATTCTATCACAAAATAAAAGTTATGGTTCCGTCGCAACAAAGATCAGTAACATATCTTTCCAGCACAAATCGTTACATGAGTATTTCAGTGCACTTTACATACAGTCAAATGACATACAATCAAGCGATCGGGACTCGAACATTCAAGATCTTGTTGACAAGACTTGTATCACATTACCGTCTATCCTGGAAATGTCCAACGTCTTCATATTCCTCAGTGGATTCAGGCCTACAGTATACAGCGACATATCTCATATAATGATGAAATACGTGACACGGGACGAACATACCGTAAAAGACAGAAAAACTTTGAGTAATTTTATTGATGATACTGAATATAAAGTTATACACCAATTTCAGACTCTGCAGGTAAACTGTTTACAGGAAATGTTGGCGAACGAACACGATATTCACAGCCTTCCTATAGAGGACATTGTAATTAATAAAGACTCAAAACACGCAGAATCCGTGTCTTTCTTACAGAAACTTGTATGTCAAAACAGTTTTCATCTTAAATCCTTATCTATATGTCAGTGCGAGAACACGGAAGAGGCGACAAACATCATTGAAACTCTTGATATCCAGTATCTTCACTCCCTGGACAAACTCGAGTTACGCGTTGTTGCTAGGCAACCTGTTGTAGAACAGCTTCTCAGGCAGTCGATGACCACGCTACAATATTTGTGTTTAAACTTTGTAACATATGAACAGGGAGTATATAAATCCGAAATGACTGTTTTATCTGACGTATGTGAGGAGATGGTTCTCGGCATGCCGTTACTACAAGGTCTCCGGCTCGGTTGCCTTATAGTAACACATGACCAGCTGGAGCAGGTAACCAACTTCCTCACATCACATGTTACAATGACCGTGATCAGCATGAACAATATAAGTTGCAGTGATCATAACGAGTCCTGTCCTGGTGTTCAGTTCAACCTGTCAGAACATGATAAACTCCAGCAGCTTGGTCTGTACAAGGTACCTGTATCCCAGCTACAGGTGAACACACAACATCTGGAGGAGTGTGTGATAGGAGGATTACCATCCTGTGTGGTCACTTCCTGTCTCACATCTCTAACGTCTGCACACAAGTTGCATAAACTTGTCTGTATCGACCTTAGTGATCATGACATAACCAGTCTGATAAGCACTCTTCCAGCATTGTTGCAGCTGGAGAAACTTAACATAGGCATGACAGACCTCACTGACAGGAGAATCGACCTGACAGACATGACGAGACTCCGGTACATTCACCTTTTTAAGGTATCAATGACGTGTTCGGCTCTCCGAGCACTGTCTCGTACTGTCTGTACACTGTCGCAGTCAGTCACTGTAGCATTGGCTGACTGTACCGTGACACCAGAGGTCGATTATAAGACAGTGAAGGAGGAGATCCGGGAGTCTGACCACTTTACTGACATATTTGACGGACATATTGGATACTTTCAAGGTTTTAGTTTTAATACAGTAAAGTAATAAATCATTTGATTGATGACAAAAGTCGTAGCATATTACTTACTGACTGGTTGCAAGTTCCCGTGGTGCTAGTCGTTATAATTCTAATCACTAATAACAAAAACATCTTTCAAGTCCATAATTACCGAGTGAAATCCTAATTAAACAAACATTTATATGTAACTGATTTTATATAAGTAACCAGTCACGATATTCTGTGTATGCTTATTACTTAAAATTACATTGACCGGATATTCTTTAAGTTAATGGAGCCAGAAAACAATAAATGCTCCCCATTTTGACATTTTGGGGGCATAAGATGGCTAATATAATAATAATAATAATAAATTCTTTATTTTAAGATGGTAAACTCTTAAGTTTCATACATAGTCAAATAACAATTATACAAAACTTATTTTCAAGAGGCCATCTAACTTAACACACGCACACACAACAATAATACAATAATATCAATAATAATTAATAATAATTAAATAAAAATCAACAACAAAATAACAACACAAAATCACACATGTTTACAGAGCAGTGGTCTAAGAAGTCGAATTGTTTTTTAACAAATATGTTTTATACGTCTTTTTAAAAATTTCAAGTTTCGATATAAATTTTATTGAAGCTGGTATTGTATTCCAGATCACCATTCCAGAGTAACTGAATGTCTTTTTAAGGTATTCTGTGTTTGGTTTTAGGACAACTAGATTCAAATTACTTTGGGATCGCAAATTGTAGTTTTCATTGTTACATGTATGAATTAATTCTCTCATGTATGAAGGAGATAAATTGTTAATAGTTTTATAAACAAGAATAGCAATATAGTATTTATAACGGTCTGTTATTGGTAACCAGTTTAAGTTCTTGAAAAGAATTAACCGTTGGACATTAGCTTGTTTAGGAAATATCAGTTTTGCAAATTTATGTTGAAATTTGAAGACCTTATCTAACAGTCTTTTTGAGCATCCTCCCCATGTAACTAACCCATAATCTATAATTGGAGTAACATAAGCATTATAAAACATTTCTTTCATTTCATGAGTGAGATATTTTGATATGCGATGAAACAGATATAATTTTGACTTGAGTTTTTTGCAAACATTGTCTATTTGTGGTGACCATTTCATGGTTTGGTCTACGGTAACACCTAAAATAATCTGAGTTTCAACATTATGAATTTGCAATTGATTTATTGAAACATTTAGAGGAGCAGAACGTTTTAATCTTAGATTTTGACCAATGAGCATGCAAGTTGTTTTTGCAGGATTTAATGCCATGCTGTTTACAGAACACCAGTTGTTTATATTAATAAGATCTTTTTGAAGTTTTTCTTGAATATCAGAAACATTCTTTGCAGAACAATGTAAGGTTGAATCATCGGCATACATGTCTAGATTAGATTCTGGTACCGATAAAGGTAGGTCATTGACATAAAGCAAAAATAACAGAGGACCTAGAATAGAACCCTGGGGTACCCCGGACTTGATACGGAGTTTTTGTGAATCGAAATTATTAACCTTGACAAATTGGTGTCTATCTGTTAAATAAGATTTAAACCATTTTAACGCCTGGTTATCGAAGTGATAAAGTTTTAGTTTATGCAGAAGAATTTCATGATTAACCATGTCGAATGCTTTGCTAAGATCTAAGAATACACTCCCAACTAGTTTACCACTATCAATATCTGTCATCCAGTTATCAATTAGGTATGCAAGGGCTGTTTGGCATGAATGGGTTTTCCTAAACCCGGACTGAGTCTTGTGTAAAATGTTTGTAGATTGCAAAAACTCGTGCAATTGATTTGCCACGTGGCGTTCAATAACTTTTGAAATAGTGTTTAAAATTGATATCGGTCGGTAATTATTAGGGTCTTCTCTTTGCCCTTTTTTATGAAGAGGAAGAACTGCTGCCTCTTTAAGCTTGTTGGGAAAATCGCCTAACACTATGCAATCATTAATAATTTTCGCAATAGCAGACGAGACATAATCACAACTTATTTTTAAAATACGTGGTCCAATTCCATCAGGCCCAGTAGCCTTCTTTATATTTAATGAATCTATTATCTTTTTAACCTCAAATGGCGTAATTAATTTAATAGTAAATGCTTTATATTTCAATTTTTCATCTAGATAAAGTTTTAAATCATTGAAATCTGTGATACACAAGTTGGAGTTTATTAGTGAGTCAGCAATATTAATAAAATGACAATTCAGGGCATTTATTATGTCGTGTTCCTTAGTTAAAGTGCTACCGTGAAATATTAGTGTAGATGGCAATGAACATGGTTTGTGAATATCATCCGAGGACACAGTTTTAATATGTTTCCACAGTAATTTTGAATCAGATTTGTCTTTAATAGCATTATTGTAAAAATTTGTTTTAGCTTGTTCAATAAGTTTTATAGTATTATTACGCCAAACTTTGTAGTTATTCCAATCCTTTTTGGCATGAAATATATGCCTTGTTTTCCGAGCATGTTTAATTTCTTCCGAGTACCAGTCAGCTTGATGTTGTCTTTTTATGCGTTTAACTTTTATCGGTGCGTGTTTATTTAACACATCATAGAATATGTTGTAAAAAATATCAAGCGCATCAGAAGGGTACGGTATTGATTCAACACAAGTTTTAGCTTTCCAAAAAGCTAGTCGGTCATTAGCAAATAAATTAAAAGAATAAGTAGGTATGTATTCGTTCATGTATTTACTTTTGGACCAATGTAAGTCAATGATATGGCCAGTTTTCTGTCGATCAAAGTCACACAGACTGTATCTGACAAACTATTTGTGAATTTAGTTGATGTTTCAAGTTTCAAGTTTATTTCCATTTACATTTCTCTGTATGTACAAACATAAACAAGAGAACATATAAACATTGTACAATTCTGTTACTTTAAAGCATGCAAACAAAGTTGAACGGCTGATGTTTGATTTATTGAAACATGAAGAATACGTGTACGGGCTAAAGGCATCAATATAAATAATCACGTCTCTAGTAGACGTAATTTTTTTTCAGGACGTGTAGAAATAATTACGTTGTTTAAGCACCAGCGAATCTGATGAATATGTTACATTAACGCGAATGCACAAAGAGGTACCATAGAACTTTCCACAGTTGATACTTATTTGTACATTGAGAGAAAAGCCACGCTTATAATATTCAGTATTCATTACCAACATTCATAAAATGTAGTTTTAGTTGGTTCAGCAGATCTCGTAAAACTTGAAGTTGACGAGCGTTAAAAGACAGTAAACAATAAATTAGGATGCTGATGCATTTATTACTTTCACTTAAACTTTATGCTGCTATTATCTTTTGTTTTTATTTGAACGATTTTCTGTAAAACTATTAAAGGAACTCAAGAAGCACTATTTGTATTTAAATTAATCTATCATCATAAAAATTGTCGTTATGCCACTGTTCTGAAACCAACCTTTTCTTTACTTTAAAGGCTGGTTTTGCATTCCTTGCAGTATATTCTAGTAGATCGCCCTTACATAGAAATGATAGTGCTTGTGTTGTCTACCTTACTGTACTTGTCAAAATAATGTTATCGTTTAGTATCTCAAGACCGAAATCAGATCCGTTATATTGCATGTGTATGGGGAAGCAGTCATTGGGGTCACGGGCATCCCCGGAAATCTTTTACAAGTAAAACTCAATTTGGATTGCAACTGCGACGAGTCCGACCGTTCACTATAGACCCCAAGAAGAGAACGCATAGATATATGCGGTTTTGAGAGGGAATATGGGAATCAAAATAAATCAATTCGTATTTCGTTAAGAATGCATATATTCAAGGGTAAGTTTTGAACTTTATGGCGGCGAAAGTTTTGTAACATAAATTAAATAGTTAAAGTTTAAATGATAAAAATACAGAAGCACGTATAGAATGGTTACCAAGTTTCTATTTCAAAACAATCGTTTAAGTTTTGTTTTCTTAAAATAGATTAAAAGGTCACTTTGAAAACCACCGAAGACGAAAAATGTGAAAATATTACAGGCTCGGTTTCATTGAGCCTGTAAATGTGAAAATATTACAGGCTCGGTTTCATTGAGCCTGTTAAAGACTTTAAAGCATATCAAAAACATAAAATACCGCATCGTAATTAGAGCTCCAACTTGGATATCAAAAGGACAGGGAAATAGATAGATCTAAAAAAACATGGCAGTTTTTGTGCAACAAGCTCAAAACGAGGCACTTTTATGCAAATCTTTGAGAAAGAGCATAATACATGTATATAAATGTCCCTCTAAATGAGTAATTGCGAATAAAAGATAAAATGTAATGTTCATAACTAATGAAGACATGGGTAGTCATCAAACCAACTAGGTTTAAACTCTCGCATCTGAGGTTATTTCAATAGTGCGCTCGTGAAATGCAAAAGTGTGTCTTCCACGTTGAATGTGTAATCATAACCTCATGTGGCCATCCTAGTCGTTTATCTCTCTCGTCCGCAGCTTATTGGTCGTATTGATGACTGTCTTTTAGCGTAGCGCCGCCCAATTGACTACACTTATGATATTAGATAAAAAATATTGCCCATGCTGATCTCCTATGTTTACTTTAAACAATGGCCATGTCACATTCGCTAAACCTCCGGTATCTTCTGATAACATTCACCAAATTTGCACAGGAAATCGCAAGCAAATGGCAAAATTGCTGATCCCCCGTTTTTTTACTTTAAACAATGATCACCTCACTTCGCTAAACTTCCGTTAACTTCTGAGAACATTCGCAACATTTGCACTGGAAAGCGCAAAAAGCAAAATCTCTCTTTAAAAGACAATATTTTGACAATTAAGCAAGTTCTGAGCATTCGTTTCCTCCTAATTGCTTGTTTAAAACATCTCCTCGTTTACTATAAGCCTCTACTGTTTCACGACCGTATGTTTGGTGATTTATACCACAAGAAAGAAATTTTTAAAACTAACACATGGGTAGAAGTGTTCATCAATTTTCAAAGTCAATGCATGGACATGAGTTTTTTTGAAACCCGCATAATGTCATCTAACATGGCATACACTGAAATTGACATCATTAAAACTAACAAACAAAAACAGGAAAATGTGCGAGAACCACCAATATTACATGTTTAAGTTCAGCATTCTAACGAAACTGTTGAAGATCAGAATAGTAAATTTAATAATTTGAGTCCCTGT
>JAZAYU010000061.1:50802-293302 GCA_038501625.1 Corbicula japonica | reverse complement strand
TTGTTTTTGTTTTGTTTTTAATAAATCTGGGTATCAGCGATGACACCTGCATTATTCTTTATATTTAGAATCGATACCCCTGTTCCAAAAGATTTTTGTTATGCAAAGATCGCGTTCATTGAAATCTCGTTGTTTCGAGCTTTTGAAAAGCGATGATGCATAAACCGTTAAGATGTTTCACCTGGGACATCTAAAATAATGAAAAAAATATATGCTTATGGACAAAAGTCTTGTCTGGTCTACAAAACTACAATATCTTTATTGTCTTTATCAATACACTCATAAATTTGGTATCGAAGGAAAGAGGTCACTTTAACGCATTCAGTTTACAATCAAATTCAGACATATAGGCAATATAAAGGTGGCAAACTTTCAAGATCGTAATTTCATGCGTTCAAATGATATTACGGAAAACCATACCGGACAAAACTTTTATCCATAAGTATATATTTACAATTACTAGTATATTAAAATCAAAACCATCTTTATTATATATTTTTGGTATGACACAACATCCAACTGAAATGTTTCGATCAAGAAAATCTGAAGTGTTTGCTTTATTAAGAAAGAATCAATTAGGATATATGTTGTTATCCAGAGGTGTAAAATCGTTAAATTATCGATATTTTACAAATCGCCACGAGTTTTACGGCATCTACGGAAAACGCCACACCGAAATGCCAAACAGAAGCGCTTTTTGCCGAAAATTTGGACTTACTGTGACTTATAGATAGGCCATGTTGTGAGTAAATGTTACTGTTATGTAGAAACCACAGTATGGGACCGGACACCGGATATAACCGCTTTTTGAGTCAAAACAATGTTTTTAAAAGTTACCGGAGGTAAGAAAAATTCCATTTCTAAGCTCATATGACATTAATCTGACCTGGGTTTGGTTTTGTATCTCCCTTAATAAAGGCCAGATATGATACAAGTACAAGTATCAACAAAAAAAACAAATTTGCTTAAATATCTGTAAAAATCCACCGTTGCTCACGGGAGAAATTAATGCCCAAGTACCGAAAATCTCAGTTTGTTATAAGCTTCGTCTAAAAAGTAAAAATTCTGAATCGGCAGTTTTCTTTTATTTTTCCTCATGTAGTCACATTCGAATTTCTAGCAAGATAGACGAAAAATTGACTTCTACAGAGATAAAAAATGCACACGCCTAGTGTACTGGGTATACAAAACCTTCGCCCAAAAGTGTCCGGGGTATAATGAGCAACTGTACTGAGTATACATTATTAAAAAAAAATTGCCTTCATTATCATTATAGTCATCATCATTATCGTCACCATTATCATCAACATCAATTTGATTTTCAGAAAGACATGGAACACGTAGAGAATGATGTATCAGAGATGAGGTAAGTATTTTGTTTGTTACAAATGTACAATCTAGGTAGGCATATGTGCAAGAATAAATAATTCATTATACTTACTTTTCTGTAAAGGAAGGAAATTAGCAACATCACTACCAGTCCTGATTTTTACTAACATTTATGCGGTTAATCTTATAAATAAATATTATTAAGTGATACACAAGTCATTTTTCATGTGGTTACACAATGGACACAAACACTTATTTTCCAAAATGTTAATATAAAGGATAAATATGTAAAATTTAATAGTATCTTCTTAAAAATAATATAAAAAAGCTAACTACATGTATCTTTCATGTGTCGTATAACATACATTTATAAATCATGTTTGGTGTGCAATGATTATTAATGGGAAGACAGCGCTATAGTTTTCTAAATGTACAAGTATTGAGAACAATTTATAAATTGCATATTATTCCATTTTATTAAATGGCGCATGAAGCGATATCCATTTTAAAGTACCATTAGATATCAGATCCCAATAGGAATCTAGGAGTTAGCTCGTCGGTCGATCATATGATTTCTGGATGATAGCTCTTGAAGGAGGAAATGTACATTCATCAAGCAGTATAAGTAGTATGAAAATTGTGAGATTTTACTAGTTCGCACGCAAACTTTAACCTTAAATTCTGAGTTGAAAACAGGTCATTATTTGATCAAAATGAAAGCAATAGTTATGCTTCTTGGCATACATTTTCGGGATATAATGGTAAACAAGTCTACAAATTTTCAAAGCTTTTGTTTAAGAAGTATGAAGTTATGGGCTTGTACTTGCTTGCATAAACTTAAACGTGATATTCTAAGTCGAAAAAGAGCCAAATTAAGCAAAATGCAAAAAAAATATAAGCATTTGATAATTATCGATTACGAGAATAAATTTTATTTATCATATTTTCACTTGCTAAGTAGAGCAACGTGTTTTCAAAAGCAAGATCTCAACATCAAATCACTTTAATACTTTGTGTTTTATTAAGAATTGTAATTTAAATATGTTTAATTATCATAATTTTAATTATATTTAGTCAAAAAGTATCGAAAACCCTTTTAAATGTTGATCTATGTCGTGAGTATTTTAGTTATACTCAGTACAATACGCTTCAAAGTACTCATTATACCCAATACACTAAAATAATATACCCCGTACACTAGGCGCGTGCATTTTTTGTCTCTGTAGAAGTCAATTTTTTGTCTATCTTGCTAAAAGTTCGAATGTGAGTACATGATGAAAAATAAAAGAAAACGGCCGATTCAGATTTTTTTATTTATGGACGAAACCAATAATGAAACTAGAGTTTCGGTACTTGGACATCAATTCCTCCCGTGAGCAACGGTGGATTTTGACAAATATTTGAACAAATATTGTTTTATTGGTTGATACTTGTACTTAAATGATATAAGACCTTTATTAAGGGAAACACAAAATTAAATCCAGGTCAGATAAGTGTCAAATGAGCTTAGAAATTGAATTTTTCTTACCTCTGGTAACTTCTAAAATCTTAGTTTCGACTCATAATCGCGGTTATATCCGGTGTCCGGTCCCATACCGTGGAAACGCTATAACAACTTCGGCTTTTAATATACATGTATCCACTCTTACTCTGTTAACTAGGTAAGCTTATTACCACATTTCATTTGTTTACAGGTTTAAGTTTAGCCTGGCACCAGCTGGATGGTTTATTAAAAAATCACTGAAATACTTTTTATCTCTTTTTGTTTCATTTCATTTTTTTTCTGATATGCTTCACCATCTATGTTCTGGTAGATAAGGGAAGTAAAATGCATATCAGTAAGGTACCAGCAGGAGTTGCCATTCTTAAAGGTATTGACGATTATTGTATATATAAGTGACATGAGAATATATAACACAACATAGGGACGGAAGCCAGTCTAGTTTAAGTCATAAATTTTGATATTTGAAAGCACTAATTAGTTTTATCGTGTTACGTGACCAGAAAACTTCAATTTATATCTTCAATTTAGGCAATGTACAGAAAATGTAGAACGGGTCGCGGTAGCCAGCTCAAATAAAATTCGGAACTATTTTATTTGGTGTTGGCATTTGTTTGAACTTCAAATTCCTCCTACTGTTTAATATTATATTATTTTGGTATATATATCATGTCTCTCGCTACAGTCCTTTCAAGGGCGTTGTGCACGATATTAATATTTGTGTAAATATCGAATTGCACTCAACCATTGGCTAGCGGTACAGTAACATGCACCAACATTACTGCACATGAGCAGGCTCAATCAAACAGAGCCTGCAATATTTTGTCACTTGTCGTGTACTGTGTTTTTTAAAGTTCCATTTTCAACCATATAAATTTATTAACACAGTAGCGTTGTTTGTGCCGTATGGTGGCGTTAAAACTTCTCCCCGTACATTCAATCAGTGTTTTTATAAATTAAATAACCCTTTGAAGGCCGTTGAGCACGATACTTATATTTGTGTAAATATTTGCGCTCAACCCGGGGTTAGGCTGTGTGAACAATTATATGCATTCCTATTATTGCTAATAAGCAGGCCCGATCAAACCGAGTCTGCACTATTTTGATCTTTGTCGTGTTTGGTTCTTTTCAAAGTTCCCTTTTCATCTATTTAATTATCACAGCAGCGTCTACATCATTACCAACAAGACACATAATTCTGTTATCAACATTTTTCAAGTTATGCCCCGTTTTAACTTAAATTTTGCGTTAAGCAAAATGTGTACTTGGTCCATAACTTTGAGGTTGCACCTTGAAACTTGGAATATATATTCATCAAAAGCTACATCATTACCAACAAGACCCATAGCTGTGTTAACAATAGTTTTCAAGTAATGCCTTTTTTTCACTTATAATTTTTGTAAACCAAAATATGAACTTGGCCCATTACTTTCGAACTACTTGAGATATCGCCATGAAACTTGGAATATCTGCAAATTCTAAATCATTACCAACAAAACCCTTAACTCGACTGCTACATTTTTTTTTCAAGTAAAGCCCCTTTTTCACATGATCTATTGTCACACAACTTTGAAACTACCCGAGATATCACCCAGAAACTTGGAATATATATTCACCATAAAAATCTACATCATAACCAACAATGCCCTTAATTCTGATTCCAATATTTGTTAAAGTAAAGCCCCTTTTTCACTTATGCAGTTTTCACATAACTTTGAAGCTACTGTGATATAAATCTGAAAATTGGAACATATGTGTTCACCATGAGTATGTACATCGTTATCAACGGGACCCACAACTCTGCCTGAAATATTTTGTTGGTTATGCTCGTTTTCACTAAGTGTTTGCATTATGTCTTTTCGGACAGCTCTTACTAATATTCCGCGCACAATTTTAACGTAACACATTAATTTACATAAGAAAATAAATAATAATTCAAAGATCGGTTGATAAATTGAGTATAATTGTACTCCAAAATGGACCCTTTATTATTCTTTTATTGTTATATTTAATTTCGTATTTGTCCTTGGCCTACATATATGTTAAAGGCAATTAAAATAAAGACATCAAAATAAAAATTATATTACCAAAACAAACACTTAGGACTAAAAAGCAACAACTTGTAAACATTGCGGATTATAACAGACGATTATGCTGACACTCTAGCAGTTCCGTAATATGGTTACGGGTACTCGGGCGGGACACTTTTTAGAGTTAATTTACGTATAATTTGATAGATTTCGCTCTTGTAACTAGTTTTTATTATTTATTTTTATTATATTTCAAGGACATCTTGAGATCTAACTCTTCAAGAGTTATTTTATTAAAAGTGAATAAATGTAGATCAAGACTTAATATAAAACATTGTTTTTTGATCTATGTATTATCTCCAGACGAAATTGTTGCAACAGCTTCAACATTTTTTGGACAGACACTTTTAATGAATTTATGGGATTTTCACGACTTCGTCGCCTAATCCCTAGGCCACACTAAGAAAAAAAATGAAATATGCATATCAGGAATGGCCACATCCAGCATACACAGCCTCCCCACACAGCCAAAAAGTAGAGAAGAAAAGAGAGCATGGTATTACAAAAATCAGTTTCAAACTGGACGCCACAAACAAATAACGGAAGTGAGAACCGGAGGGGTTACCGCCTTGGAACGGTCAGTGGCAAAACAAATTGCCACTGGGGGTTTAAACCAGGTTCTAGGGTGCACCAACCTCACACTTGCCCCAACAGGTTCTCGTATCACAAAACAAGTACAAATTGTCTTGGTGAAATAACTCCAACCCACCCATCAGCTCAACAATGTTGCATGCAAAAGCATACAAACATATAAACATAAGAATTTAATAGCATTGCAAAGCCAAAGGGCGGGTACTCAATGATCTTACAGAGACCAGAGCACCTGGAGCAAAATCAGCAAGAACACGATGACAGGGATAAAAGAAACAAATCGAGCTTTTAGGTTCTTTTTAGAAAAGATTTCCCCATAAACTTTCATAAACTCTTAAACCCCTGCCACCGTCGTGCAACCAAAGAGGTAAGCATAATGATCAACTGTAGATGGGTTAATCACCAGGCCTGCAGAGCGCTGTAAAATATCATGTTGGTAACCTTTCTTTTTAAATTTACAGATGGTTTTTACGAATAACTGGGAGAAATTAACATCGCCTTTTATCTTCTGAAGTTTATAAATTAAATCTCCATAAAAAACTGGCTGTGAAATACCTTGTTGCAATAGTGATTTTAAACTGCACCTGTATTTATGAATTAGATCTGGATATCGGCGATAAAACTTGCAAAAGGTTTTCCTTAATTTGTGATACCGATAACCTTGTTTTAAAAGTTTTTCTGTAATGCAAAGATTACGTTCATTGAAATCATTCACATCGTTGCAAGCTCTTGAAAAGCGAACAAGCTGTGATATATAAACCCCGTAAGAAGTCGCACGAGGAACATCGCCGTCTAGAAACGGAAAATTTACTATATTAAAATTAAAATCATCTCTTTTATCATAAATTTTAGTAGTGACGTAACCATTGTCAATGGATAGATTTAAATCAAGAAAGTTTGCTTGCTTTTCTGAAGTGTTCGCTTTATTAAGCTGTAGTTCTTTAGGATAAATCTTATTAAACAGTGATGGAAAATGGTTATTATCTATATTTAATAAATCATCAAGGTACCTCGAGGTGTTGTTAAAAGCTGTAATAATATCATCTTGATGTTCGGTAGAAAGAGATAACATAAAATCTCTTTCATAACAGTATAAAAACAGATCAGCAACAAGGGGTGCACAATTAGTACCCATTGGAATGCCTATTACTTGTTTATAAATAGAGGTACCAAATCTCAAATAAATATTATCCAGTAAAAATGTGAGCGCCTGTATAAGGTCTTGACAGGTCCATGAAGTATAATTATCATAAGAACCATCTGTAAAGAATGCCCTATGTTCATTACAAGCAATAAATGTTTTATTTTCTCTAGCAAAAGTTTTTTCAATGAGACTGGTTAGCTTGTCTCTTATTAAATTATGAGGGAGAGAAGTATTCAAGGTAGAAAAATCATATGTAGACAAACAGAACGCCTGAAAATTATTTGATTTAAGTTTCTTCAAAACGTCATTTGAAGTTTTTATAGACCAAAATAAATTTTTGCCAGTAGTTTCAAAAACTTTTTCGCAATACCTAATTACATGTTCTTTTATAGCTGTAAGACAAGATGTTAAGAGCACGGATAACTTTGTAGTTGTACAAGAACTAGAGTTAGCGATAAATCTTGCTTTGTACGGTGTTTTGTGCATTTTAGGCAACCAATACATAGTAGGTACTTTGTCTTGTTTCGGCTCAACACTGATTCTAAATTTAGTAATTTGTAGAGTGTGTGCAGTAACAATATCACTCTCAGATGAAGAAGTCAGTGTATAAGCATTAGTGCTATTAAGCTCTTCAGTTTGAACATTTATATAGTGTATACGTCACACTATAATAACATTATTAGAAGCCTTATCAGCAGGTGTTAAAACAAATTTGTTGTGAAAATCTTGAATACCCTTTTTCAAATGACGAAAGTTAAAACGAGGTCGAGGTGGTAGTAAAGCTATGTTTCTTTTATAGAAGGATATACGAGTGTCAATTATTTTGAATATTTGTTTTTTTCCAGTTTGAAACAGCATTAGGCTCAGCATGTTCTCGTTTACACCATTTATTGCAAAAAGAGTTTAAAGACTCTGCAATTTCCGCACGACAGGTATTAAAGTCGATGTCCGATGGAATTCTGTATTTTGGACCTTTTGAAATTAAATTGCGGATTCTAAAGTCTTTGATAACATTAAGGCAGGGATGGTTCGTCAACAGCAATAACAAGTTTTAGTAAAATAAAATTACTAAACTGTGTCTGCTTCGCCACTCTATATTTCTTACTAAATTCTTATATATAACAATATTTTCCATCAACGCCGTTTATTTTTTTTAAGATATGTTTGTTATTTTTATCCGCCATGTTGACTAAAATCGATTGGTGATATTCTTTGTTTTCAAACGATGGTGGTTTTGCATAATAATTTCAGAAAAAGTATTGATTTTTTAAAGTCCAATTTTTTAATTTCCACTTAATTGAAATATAAAACGCATTTTTGTTTTTTTTTTTTTCAGTCGTTATAACGCATTTCACGTAAAAAGGTGTTTAAGATGGTTTGAAACATTTTTTCAATACATTTAATCACTCATTTTATGAAATGTCCTGACCAATGGCGTAAAGAAAGTCACCGCCTTCTGCTAAGCAATATGTCTAAACCAAAGTGGTATCATAAAACCATGGTTTGATAAAGATTGCAAATGTTATTAAATGATTAACATTTTGGTTACTTCACAACTCGAAAATGTTGCATGCTACCACACAAACATATAAAACATAAGAAGCTAATGGCATTGTCAAGCAAAGACTATGGATACAGTGTACTCAATGACCTTACTGAGACCAGAGCATCTGGATTCAAATCAGCCAGAACACGATGAAAGTAATAAGAAACAAAGAGAGCGTGCTTCTACGTTCTTTTACAAGATTTCGCTAGAAACCTTCATTAACACTTAAACTCCTGCCACCACCAAGCAAATAAAGAGGAAAGCAAAGCGATCAACTGAAGATGGATCAATCACTAAGCATACACATACCAAATAACGAAAAGTCACAATGGTAATATCAAAATCATCTCTTTTACCATAAAAAATATATTTTAGTAGTCACGAAACCATTTTAATTGGAATATTAAGTGCCAGTTGATATATTAACATCCGCGATTTGAATTTCATACATAACACTAATATATTTTCTTGAAGTAAAAATCATTTACAATGTCCGTTCGTCCGTTTACCAGCCAGTCAGTCAGCAAATTTTTTAATCAAGCCTTTTTATGCACTCAATATGTCTCCATTTTTTATAAACCTAGAATATGAGGAATTCAGATTTTTCAATAGTGTAAAATAAAAATGTTTATATTGGCGGTTGGCAAAATGTTGTAAATATGACGTCATTTTTACAACGTTGGCCCAACGTTGAACCAATGCCGACGTGTCGATTAAAACCATTACTCCAGATAAAGACGTTGGGCCAACATTGGGCCAACGGTGTTCACCCGATGCAGACGTTACGCCAACCGTACAACTAAATGCCAACGTTGGGCCAACGTCAGCTTGCTTGTAGGGTAGATGAACATATATTCAAATTAAAAAAAGCTATGAGTGAAATATTATTTATATCAGGAATGGCGACAATTACAGAAGACATAGCCTTCACACAACCAAATAGTAGAAAGGATAAATATCAATTAAAAACGCAACAAAATCAGCACAAACGATAAACGAATTTGAGAACCAGAGGTTACCGCCTTGGAACGGTCAGTAAAAGCATATAATTACAGCAAATGCAGTAACGATAACTCTTGTTGAAATGTATATTTGACAACTCTGACCGCAAATTACATGTCACCAATGCAGTTATGATAACTCGAGTTGAAATGTATATTTATCGTGTCACAGTAACGACAACTCTGAATGCTAATTACGGGTGGGTCACTTATTGAATGCCATTTTAATGTCCTAAAATGAAGGAAAAATGTTTTATTCAACAAATACAGCTTTATTACATCATGTTCTATATGAATACTTCATAATTAATATTTCGACGTTTACTTAAGAAATTTTTGAAATTTTAAATCGAGAAATAACGTACGTGGTTCGCTCTCTGTAGTGATTCAAGTCTAGTTATAGAACTTTCACAATAGCCTGAATAGTTATAGAATATAAAGATTGATAACTTTATATATGAATAATTAATACATAAATATATTGAAAATTAGACACACGATACATTTAATCTTATATATATTTTTTTTATTGTTCCCTTCGTGTCAGTAAGAAAATTGTCTATTGACACCTTCGTGGAAATAAACACTCCGTTACGAAATTATGGTAGTGAAACGGTCTATTTATCGGGGTAAACGTGGGGCATGTTTTAGAGAAATCGTTTCGCGCTAGAAAACAAATGGAAAGAAAACAATGATGCAAAAACGATTGTATACGAAGAAATACTATGTATTTTAAACAGCTTTTCACTCTCATCTTGAGTTTTATGATAATTTGATGTATGTTTTTGGATGGTTTTCTTAGTTGAATGATGTTATACATTCGTACCCTAAATAGTTCGACACTCAGCACTATTCAACTGTTCAATATTCAATAATTATCTGATTATGTATTGGTCTAGAGGTTAGGCGTCGGATTGCTGATCTAGAATTCGCTGATTCATGAGAGATAAGCTGACATAATGCTGTTTTTGTCCCCTAGGAGACATTAAACTAACTAGTCCAAATAATTGTACTCTAAAAGGTGGATATTGTGCTATTTTTTTGCTGGGTCAATATCCCCCTTCAGAGTACAAACCAAAATAGACCAAAACTGTGATGGAAAAGTTGTCTTCTTTGCGTATGTAATGCCCAACGAAATCCGTTGGGCACGATTTATGGCTAAAAAATTGGGTTTTACCTGCATAATTTTTACATGTACAGAAAGCTTGTAATTTTCTGCATCAGATGAGACATCTATAAAGAAAATCCATTCACGCAATCGTTCACATCGGCAGTTAAACTTTCAAACTGATTTAACACGGTAAAATCTACCTAGCTCTACCATATTGGATATCGACAGCTGATGTAAACACGATGCTACTATATGATAACCTGTACTGCGCGTAAGCGTTAAACGCCGTTTTACACATTTTAGTCAAGATTGATCAATTCTTGTCAATTACAAAATACTTTATTTTCTTTCCGGCAAAAAACACTATGATTTCTTTTGTCAAAAATATGAGAAAAAAAGGAACTCACTAATAACTTATAAACCTTTAATACAAAAGATTTTTTAACGTTTACTTGAACATGTATTTACCGGCACTGCACATTATTGATATTAAACAACATTAAACAAGTACAAGTATCACATGTTATGACTCTGTCGACTGTTGCACATAATATCTTGTCAGAGCTGATGTTTTTTGTAATAAAGTTCTGTAGTTTCAGCGTTTTTTAAAACAATAAGCGTCCATTTTCCCAGTACAAACACAAACAGCTGCACAACTTGTGCAACAGTTACATAATGAACATGTGCAAATATGACAAGTTTTGTCACAGTTGGCCGTTGCTCGGGGTAATTTGTCTGAGCTCATGCTTTTTGTTAACAAGTTTTTTAAGACATTCATTCGAACGCAAGACTTACTGATACAAATGTCCTTCATTATATCATCCGTAATACTTTTCATCATAGACCTTGGATAGGCTTGAAGACCTGAAGTTTTTCGCAACTCTATTGAAAGACGAAAAGCTGACTAGAAATATTAGCGGAAGATACCACAAATCGTTTCCTAAAGTTTCGTCAGTGACAAAAATAAACTACACAAAATTTTCAAATAGAATTAAGAAGTTGTCAAAAAGGTTGGACAAGGCGAAACGGGTTGCGCTGTAAATGTTGTCATGTAAATACTTGCAGTTATAGAGTCAAATTGGTCAGAGTAAAGAAATAAAAATGTACGACGAATTACAGTCTTGAAAGTTTTGATCACTGTTGTGTATACTTTATTAAAAATGCTCTGAGTTTGTTGTAGTTTTTATTGTTGATAAACGAAAATACAGGCTTGTTCATATCATCATAATGCACAAGAAAAACACCGATCACAGCCTACCATCTCCACCCCTGACAGATTATTTCTTTCTTTATTAAAGCTATATTTTGTAACCAGAATGCTGGTTTAGAACTAAATCGTTAATATAACGTAAATGAAACTATAAATCAGTTGCAACTTCTTCTTTCTGCTTAATAAACACGCAAGAAATCATACATAAATTTCACGTTTCGAATATATTTACCTCGTACACCCTCCTTTACTGTACATAATTGTTTTGAAGAAAGATCTTAATTTCATTGGTTAGCATGTTGGATCGAAGCTCCGCCCCGCATGGCGATATAAACCTGAGACGGCGATTAAACGGTAATGGGTTTAACAGAAATTTTTCACAAAATATAATATTTTAGTATTTATTTTGATCGCAGATGTGTTTTAAAACAATAAGTGAACATGCTTGTGTACAGATTTTAAGGAAAAAAACAGTAAAACTCGGTTTCTTAAAAATCTTAACCCTCGCCAATTTCCACCACAGTTTTGGTCTATTTTGGTTGAGACGTAAAGGACAGACATCTGTAAAAAGTCAGCATGATAATGGGTCTGTGCTTGCAGTCGAATTATTGAGACTATAAACTAACCTAATTTTTTTAATACATAGTGTACAGTATGGAAAGAATATACAATTCAGGGACCGACAAATCCTTTGCCCGGTGTCCGCAGGCAACCAGCTTTGATCTGCCGGGCAAGAAAAATTTTTAAAGAGCTAGTCTGCCAGACCACCATTACAACTGAAAATTAGTTACCATGGTGGTAATTATATCAAGTTGCCAAATAAACAAAAGGAAAAAAATAAATAGATAGCAATAAACGACTCACTAATCATCAGATTATTGATGAACTGTATGATTCAGCTCCGTCTACCTGTATAAACATTGTCCAATCGACGAGAATCCTGGATTATTTTGCACTACTCTTACACGCCGATATTTCACAACAATCTACTGAACAATCACAACATCTTTATCGCGAGATATTTGATTCTCGCGAGATTATGTGATTACAGTGATAGCATGATTACACAAACTGTAAAAAATGGCGTCTGACAATTAAAAAGGTGTATATTTAGTCGGTTGTCACCGCTTATTTAATTTTTGACGAGAAGTGATTAGGTAAATTGATCGCCATCAATCAATTAGTTCACAGTTGTTAATTTAATCAAGTTATTCCAAACTAACCTGTTTATTCTATGGAAAATTCCTCAGTTTAATTTTAAAATAATGCTTCAATTTTCTTTTTCTTGTATGTGCATTACTGTATTTAGTTATTAGGATTGGTTTTTAAAATGGAACGTTTTGTGACACGAAGGTAAATATTAGTTTTGCGTTACACGATGTAAACAGTAAAAAGGGAGATAATAAGTTTGAAAATTAAATTGACTAAAATACAAAATCTCCGCAGATTATTTTGTATGCGCTAAAATATCACTAAATTAATATTATATGAACAAGAGATGAAAAAGAGTAAACATTTTTAGAGATTTGTAGTCTGCTATTGTAAAATTAAAAATCATATAATACTATCGAATCATTATATCATGTCAATGTAAATCATACATAACAAAAATTGAAACATGATAGTTTGTGTATTCTGGGCATATGGTTCTAGTATAAAAAATTACAAAAATAAACCTTATTATACCCCCGTATCGGTTGGTTGGTTGGTTGGTTGGGCGGTCTGTCTGTGGCACTTACAGCGTCAACAGTTTTCAAGATATCGACTTGAAACTTTAACCATATGTTCGTGAGGACATTTGCGCGAACTATTTTTTTCTCATGTGGATCAGTCCATTATTTTTCGGAGGGGAGCACGATTTAACAAAATCTTGTGACGCGAACTACTTCTACAGTTTTTAAGATATTGACTTGAAACTTGATACACATGTTCGGCATGAAGTGTAGATGTGCGTGACATATTTTTCGTGTGGATTAGTCCATTATTTTTTGCAGGGGACATGATTTAACAAAATCGTGTTATGCAAACTTCTAAATTTTGTGATGCGAACTACTTCTACAGTTTTTGAGTCTGCAGACTCAGTGAAAACCAATTTTCGACAATCGTTTTTGCTTTACTATGAACCTAACAATTTGAGGGTTGCATGCAATACTGTTCTAACTCCTTCTTTATTTCAATGTAGTAACAACAGTACTTGCATGCTACCATAGAATGTATCCTTGCTACCCTAGAATATAGTTCTTAGTTTCAAAAAGTAAGTCAATGCTACAAAGCGGTCAATTTTGTAATTCTGTGCAAAACGATAAAATTTATATTAAAAAATATGGAATCAATCAATATTTGAAGAAATTCAACTCGTGGAGCGTTCGACAAGATTTTGAGTCATGAACGCGCATGAATACCTGATGGCGGAACGCCATATTGGATTCGACAACGTTCGGTGAAGACGAAAAATCCATCGTAATCAAATCAACAGTGAGTATTTATCGATTTATTTTCGTGATGCAATGTTTTTATAACACCCAGGTTATATTTGAATGTATATTGACAATAGAAGTTCTCTTTGTAAATAGAATTATTCATATGAAAATGGAGGTGGATTTGGTGGTTTTCGAATGGTAGCCTACGTTACAAAATCATTGTAAAACTTGAAATTTTAGATTCGAAAGACTACACCGCAGTAAACGTGATTTTGGCTCTTTGGGTTCTATTGAACGGTTACGTCATTTAATTAATTAATGCACTCTCCAAAATGAAAGTAGGAGTCTCAAAATCGACCGTAGGGCTAAGCGAAACTTTTTTAATTTAGGGCCCTAATCATTGTGGATATTAATTGTGGAACCTTGTAGAGATGTAAGTAATCAAATTATTTCAATGTATTGCATTGAAAAAAGTTGGATTTTGAAAGATTAACGAATTACTTGGTAAAATATCGTCACTCGTTCAAGAATTATATTCCCATTTGAACGCTTTAAAGTAAAACATAAAGCATCTGATTCACAATGATTTTTTATAACATTTTGATCTATTGAAAATTATGTTTAAAGTAATTTAAAATTCATACATGAATTGATTTAACAGATATATTAATAAATGCATTTTATGCATTTGATCATAATCTTGAGCCTGAATTTCCATCAGAAAATATCCAGATCTAACCCATTTCCAAACCGTAACCAGCTACATAGTTGACACAAGATTTTCTGAAGTATAAAATTTCAAAGAAATGAAAATCTAATGTTTTCAATAATTGCGTGTTATATGTACACCTTATGAAATCCGCTATCAGAAGTTTTTCCTACTTTCAGTTTTGTCTTACACTCCATTCCATATGTCTCACAGGTCATTTAGTCAGAACAGATATTCTCAAAATTAATAACCCAGGGAAAACCATAAGAAGAAAAAGAGTAGCACCTCAGGGATTCACCAAGTTTATACGGAAATGGGAACTTTACAATATTTATTTAATAGTATCTCTTAAATGCATTTCAGGTAAATTTTGCATCCCGGAAGAAAGAATGAAGTATTTATTAATTGATTTAATTATTCATAAACAGGTTTAGATGATTATTGGTTCTGGTCAGACATGTATCAACCATTTGAACCATTTGAAGCGGTATAGAACTGTTTGACGTCATGCAATGAAGTGGACAACAAAAGTGAAGGTAGAAAATAATGTTTGAGTTAAATCCAGAATGACTGTTTAGGAGATGTAATTATTTTAAACAGTATATTTTAGTTTCTTTGTAATGCTTGAGCTGTGATAATGCTGTCAACATTGCAACTGGTAAATTATTTTAACATGTTAATGGGTGGGGTACAAATCCGTTGAATTGGGAACAGGCATTTTAACTACAAAACGAATGACAGCACTCTTTTTCACAGCAACTAAAGGAAAAACATTTTTCACAGTCCAAAAGATTGTGGGTGACTTTTTGTAGATACACCTCACACCTCAGACTGAATGGATTTCAATGCAGAATAGAAACAATCTGAAGAAAGACCATTCTAGCAAAGTACAAAATGAGAGTAAACTAATTGTTATGATCACTCACTTAAAAAAATAAAATATGTTATTATAAAGAATATTTGTAATTTGAGCAAAGATCAAAATAATTGTTATTATTTCATGGGTGTGTTTGCCTGAAAGTCAGGTTTTTGTGTGCCTAAAAATGATTGATTTTCTTCATTTACCCTAAATAAATTTTCAGGATTTCAGGTTTTTTAGAAATCCTAACTTGCACCCTTGCAATTTTGTGTTTGTTAATTTCAGTGATAAAATCAAATGAAAGAAATGTGCCATCTCTGGTTCAAAAAGCATGAAATTGGAAAAGGAGTGGAAGAAGGATAATGGTATATTAAATTTTATTAATTGACTATTAATAGGGCTCTCACCAGACTTGCAAATCAGGGAGAGTTTTGTCATAATTTACTGCATTATGGAGAAGTTTGCAGTCTACAGCTTTCTTTCCCTATATCGTAAATACAAAATGACTTCTAACAAAGCTCAACAAAGAGAGAAGTCTGGTCACTTTTGATGAGACTAATTCCTTCAAGTCTCTCTCTAGTGAGAGCCCTGTATTAATATACAGTACAGGCATTGCATACTTTGCCCTTTTCTTTTACATGACTGCAGTGTGGCAAAATCTCGAGGCATGTCATCACCTGACTTGAACATGCCATTTTCCTGGCAGACACTACATGGTACACCACATCAATACTTAAGTATTTTATAATGGCCCAGCAATTCTCATATTGGTCCAGAACACCTGTATTGGCCCAGTTTAGTCTTCATATGAATTTGAACATGTTATTGGGCCTCGGGCTGTCATATTTACCCTCAGCCTTCTGTCTCGGGCATATATGACTACCTTTGACCCAATAACAAGGTCAACTTGAATTCACTTGATTATTAACATTATATATAACAATATTCATCTGTGGGCCACCTTGAACTAACACGATGGGTTGCTTATTTGTTTTTTAAGTTGGGTAATCTCATATAAATGTGTCTCAAAAATCCAATGCTGTTTCAACTTTCATGGTTAATAACTTGACCCTTTACTCCATTTACACGCCATTTTACCACATGGGTAACCAGTGTAAATCCACATCAGATAGAGATAGCACAAATGTAGCTCCAGACCAGCTTGCACATCAGACATTTTGAGGTCTCATCATTCTGTATCTACTCTGTTCATTAGATACATTTAAAGCTCTAATTAACAGGAAGGAGATGTGTCAGCACCTAGATTTACAATAGTTGCTCATGTGTTAAAAGGTGTATCCAACGAATAAAATGAAGTATCAAAATGCAGGTGTTTTTTTGTAGTAATTAACCCTTTACTATAATATTATACACATTTTCATGCCTTTTCATGATCTGATCTGGATCTGCACAGGTCACATTGTGGTCAGAAATAACCTATTGAAATTTGAATAAAAAAGCTAACGCCGTAACGGTTTAGATCCTAATCAGGCAGTATGGATGTGTCGGCTGATCTAGATCTACACTGATTTCCCATGCCATAAAGGCGTATGGAGGTAAAGGTTAAATGGGATAAATTGTGTATGAGCCTATAGGAACTGAAGATGGCTTGAAGCTTACACCAGAAATACCTCAATTTTGTGATATTTATAAAAATAGATGAATTATGACAACATTGTAATCTGTTAACTAACCTGCAACATCTAATTATGTACAACTTCATAAGCAACAAAAAGTACAGTGAAATTGGTTTTGGTTATTTGGTATGATTAAAATACAACATTTATTTTCAGCCATGTGTATCATCAGTCTTGTGAAAGCTGTGGACTTGAAATGTCTGCAGAATTGGTAGAACATAAGGGAGCAGAATATGAATGTTACTGTAGAAAATGAAGACAAGGTTTGCATTTTTTATTTTCATTTATTAAAGCTGCATGAATGTATGATTGAGACACACTAAATCTATCTATATATGTTGGTATTTGTATTTTTGTATCTTGTAACAAGAAAACATAAAATTGTGTTTATATGTATGGGTTGACTTGTGAGACCTCAGTTCACAAGAAAATTAATCATCCTATATAAAAATTACTGTGTTGTTTTTGCCCCTTTCTTCCATGAATACATGACATGAGTGACCAGTGTATATCCAGATCAGCAGGCATATCTGTGCAGTCTTAACAGGATCTACATGGTTCATAATAAGATTCATGAGGCTATTTCTTACAAATATGCAAACAGTGAAGATTCCAATCAGATCCAGATCAGACATCAAAGTTGTTCTTGCTGATACATGTACTGATGTATTGTTTTCCAGGTGTCCACTAGCTGCTTAATCTAAAGGGTCATTTTTTTTGTGTCGCCCTTTCAAAGAAAAGGCAATACATAGGGATCGCTTTGTCTGTCCGTCCATCTATCCCAAAAACTTAATGTTGGTTATAACTTTGCCATTTCTTAATATTTCTTCATGAAATTTTCAAATTATATTGTTTGTGACAACATGCTTGAGCTGATATTAATTTTCAGGTCAAGGTCACATTTGATGGAGTTAATCCTTTTTTTGTACTTCTTTTTAACAGAAAAACTTAATGTTGACTTTAACTTTGACTTTTCTTAATATTTCTACATCAAACTTTCAAATTATATTGCTCATGACAACACACTCATCATGACTCCAAGTTCTTTATGTCAAGATGGGGTTATTCCCTTTTTTGTTCTTGCATTTTTAACTTGATCTAGTTCCCAGGGCGACACAAGTGAACACCCATCTAATGTAACTTTTTGGTGGATTCTGGCAATTAATAACCAAAATTACCCTTAATTTAAAGAAAACAAAGACACTTCAGCTAAAATTAACAACTTCAATATAAATAGGTTATTTGTTGAAATTAATATTTCAGGATAACAGCTCTACATGGAATGCTGTGTGGAGACCAGTTTGACAATTCTGTCTATGACTGTCTGAGGGAGCATACAGCCTTTAGATTGCCACTAATTCCTGCAATGGAGCATGCTGCTTTTGTAATGGACAAGAATAAAAAAATCACAAATGTCGATACAAATAGTGGATGTGAAATGGAGACAAGTTATATAAAATATAACCAAAACGTTTTAATGTGCACCTCATTGAAAAAACATCAGTTGACAAAAAAGCATCAGTGTAATTGTGTGTTTGAACATTATTTGCTGAATAATAGAACCATTGAAAAAAACCATAGTGTCACTTGTAGTATTATTTTAAATCATGTGACCCAATTCTGTTTGTCGATTTCAAGTTTGAATATTCAAAGATTATGACTAGCTTAGCTACTTTTTTTCTGTCATTGGTGTCACTGTATCTCAACTCAGAATTTTAGGTGCTGTCTAATGATACTGCGCTTGCAAACAACTGCTCACAGGATTCTTCCACACTTACAAAAGTATTCACGCCATTAAGGTAATATTCCATTCGTAATTGCACTCTCATTGATAAAATGAAAAATTAAAAAGTCTCTCTAAATGCAAAATGCAAGGACGAAAGGAGCAATACATTTAAATAAAGCGTTGTGTTTGAGAACTGACCAGCGTTGTTTCACTGTTGACCATATGACCTATGAAGTATGATATCCTTCACTTAATTGTGATTGGTCAATTTCATTTTATTGTCTACAAGTCCAATCATATTCAAATTATGCCTTTAGACATATTGTCCTACCACCAGGTTCGCTTTCCATGTCACCACGTCTGCAAACTTGATAACAGTATTTGTCTTGACTTGTTAATTGGACATTAATTGTTTTTGGGGTTGAAGATCTATGTCTCGGAGGACATAAAGTAAATTGTTCCCCGTTCTTGAGGCGAAAGTTTATTTCTGGTCCAACTTAATCTAACCCAAAAATCCATTGCTTTTCAATTGTGTTTTGATGGCCGACTCATCAGTACCTCCAGTCCTTTGATTAAGATATTGACTTGAAACTTGATACATATTTTCGGCATGAAGTGTAGATGTGCGTGACATATTTTTCGTGTGGATCAGTCCATTATTTTTCGGAGGGGAGCATGATTCACGAAAATCTTGTGACGCGAACTACTTCTACAGTTTTTAAGATATTGACTTGAAACTTGATACACATGTTCGGCATGAAGTGTAGATGTGCGTGACATATTTTTCATCTGGATTAGTCCATTATTTTTTGCAGGGGAGCACGATTTAACAAAATCTTGTGACGCAAACTACTACTACAGTTTTTAAGATATTGACTTGAAACTTGATACACATGTTCGGCATGAAGTGTAGATGTGCGTGACATATTTTTCATCTGGATTAGTCCATTATTTTTTGCAGGGGAGCACGATTTAACAAAATCTTGTGACGCAAACTACTACTACAGTTTTAAAGATATTGATTTGAAACTTGATACACATGTTCGGCATGAAGTGTAGATGTGCGTGACATTTTTTCATCTGGATTAGTCTATTATTTTTTGCAGGGGACATGATTTAACAAAATCCTGTTACGCAAACTTCTACATTTACTACGTCAACAGTTTTCAAGATATAGACTTGATACTTTAAACATATGTTCGTGAGTACATTTTTTATTCTCATGTGGATCAGTCCATTATTTTTCAGAGGGGAGCACAATTTAACAAAATCTTGTGACGTGAACTACTTCTACAGTTTTTAAGATAATGAATTGAAACTTGATACATATGTTCGGCATGAAGTGTACATGTGTGTGACATATTTTTCGTGTGGATCAGTCCATTATTTTTTGCAGGGGACATGATTAAACAAAATCGTGTTATGCAAAATTCTACAGTTTTTAAGATATAATACTTGAAACTAAAATTGTATGTTCTGCATGAAGTGCGCATGTAAGCAACATATTTTTTTGTAGATCAGTCCATTTTTTTTGGAGGGGATCATTATTTAACAAAAACTTTTATTTTAAATCTTATGACGCAAACTACTTCTCCAGTTTTCAAACTTTAAACATACGTTTGTGAGTAGATTTCCATGACATACTTTGTTTCATGTGGATCAGTCCATTTTTTTTAGCAGGGGAGTATGATTCAACAAAACCTTATGACACGAACTACTTCTACAGTTTTTAAGATATTAACTTGAAACTTGATACACATGTTCGGCATGAAGTGTAGATGTGCGTGACATATTTTTCATGTGGATCAGTCCATTATTTTTTGCAGGGGACTTGATTTAACAAAATCGTGTTATGCAAACTTCTACACTTACTACGTCAACAGTTTTCAAGATATCGACTTGAAACTTTCAACATATGTTCCTGAGTACATTTGCGCAAATTTTCTTTTCGTCTCATGTGGATCAGTCCATTATTTTTCGGAAGGGAGCCCGATTTAACAAAATCTTGAGACGCGAACTACTTCTACAGTTTTTAAGATATTGACTTGAAACTTGATACATATGTTTTTTATGAAGTGTAGATGTGTGTGACATATTTTTCGTGTGGATCAACCCATTATTTTTTGCAGGGGACATGATTTAACAAAATCGTGTTATGCAAACTTCTACACTTACTATGTCAACAGTTTTCAAGATATCGACTTGAAACTTTAAACATATGTTGGTGAGTACATTTGCGCAAATTTTTTTTTCTCATGTGGATCAGTCCATTATTTTTGGAAGGGAGCATGATTCAACAAAATCTTGTAACAAGAACTACTTCTACAGTTTTTAAGATATTGACTTGAAACTTGATACATGTGTTCGGCATGAAGTGTAGATGTGCATGACATATTTTTCGTGTGGATCAGTCCATTATTTTTAGCAGGGGACATGATTTAACAAAATCGTGTTATGCAAACTTCTACACTTACTACGTCAACAGTTTTCAAGATATCGACTTGAAACTTTAAACATATGTTGGTGATTACTTTTAACATACGTTCGTAATTAGATTTGCATGACATATTTTTTTTCTTTTGGATCAGTCCATTATTTTTTAGAAGGGGAGCACGATTCAACAAAACTTTCTGACATCAACTACTTTTACAGTTTTGTTTACATCCGGTGAAAACCCAAGTTGCTATTTTTAAACACAACTTTTGCAGCAAATTTTCAGGATTTCAATTATTTTTCAACTTTCACCCATGAAAGATGCAAACATCATTTCTGTATACTCTGACAAAGCAGTATTAGGCCACTCCTTTTTTATTTTATGGTTTACAAAAATTTTTGGTCAAAGTGTCCGTAAGGCGGTCGAAAAAAAAAATAAATAAATTTCCACATCTAGTCTTAATATTAGTCTGACAGCATTAACTACTATATAACAGTCAAAACAATTTAAATCTACAGAAACAAAACTGAAAGTCTGGTAATGATTATCATTGAATCTGCATATATTTGTTGACAAGGGAGGTCAGATAGATCGTGTTCTGGGCAATACTCGTGACAAATATGCATTATTTATATTTTTATTAATGGATTAACAGACCCTTCTGTCACGCTCTGCTACAAAATAAAAGTTTCAAATTAAATTATGACACCGCGACATTTACAACGTGAATGTAAAATAAGTATTAAAACACTAACCAATGCGAACATATTCCAAAATAAATTACGTCCCAATTTTATCTCAAGTATCATATTTCAGAATTATTGCATCATCAACCAATTTTACCCAGCTAAAAAATGTCGAATGTCACGTACACACTTCTTGTAGATCAAACGATTTCAAAGCAGTGCCGATAAAACAACACAGTTTTGATACGAGCCGACAAATCCCTTTTAAGTTGCATTTCAAAGACGGTTGGTATCAACGTTTAACTCAATACTGACTGTCAATCAAATTCTGTCTCCGTATAAAATTAACATGGAAGGCGGATCAAAGAAATGTACATAAATCTATGAGTGATTGTAAAACATGTTTGAGAAAATTATTTTTTGTTTGTTTTTGAATTGTGCGGATTATGTGATAATTAAAAAGAGACAATGGAATTTGAACGTGGATTATTGTAAGTACATGTACCAATTACGTCTCGATAGGCCTAGGTTGCTGTGTTTTTTGTAACGCCTGATTGAGTAATCTGTTTAAAAATTATGACAGGTTACAGTTTGTTTGCCCGGAGGCTTCACTGTTCTTGTTCATCGCTGCCGAGAAAATTTAATTGGATTAACAGCTGACAATAGACAAATATTAAATGTGACATAAGCTTTGATACGGACGATAAACGGTTCATCCGGTGTCGTTCCTGTAAACAGGCGATGAAAGTTTTGGCAAGACAATTTGCAAATTTTCTATTCGATTTGGCGATATATTCTCTTGTCCGATACAAATGATAGATAAAATTTACATTGCTTGTATAGGAAATGGTTTTGTGTTTGAAAATCGTACCCCATTTGACGATATATTCTTATAGCCGATACCCGATTTCGTGGAGTATCTCTGAGACATAAAACCCGTCTACCTATTTCGAGGGCGCGTTAAAAACAAGCAAAATGGGATTTGTTTCGATAGTTTTTGACTCGTTTCCATAGGGCCGGAAATTATTAATGAAAAAAAATCGTCGATTTCGATTTTATTTTTTTTCGATTTCTTGAAAAAATGGGTCCGCCGGTTTTGTAAACCATTTTATATAAAAGAAGTGGCCTTACGGGGGTATTAATCACCTTCAGTGATAGCTCTAGTTTTTTCAAACTATGACGGAAATTGCCATTGATATACAAAACAATAGTAAAATAAAATGGGCCATTCAAGTGCAAGTTTTGTTTGTGCTATAGATGTATAATATAATAACAGTGAACTGAGCTCATAATCAGAATAAATTTGCATTGATTTATAGTTTTATTTTGAAATATAATGCATTGATGTTTAAGGTAGGTGTGTGCATTTTGTTTGTAATAAAGGTTGTACTGTTATTGCTTAACAAACTGTTTTTTTACGATTGACAATTTTACGTGATTTTCCGGGCAACCAGATAAAAATTCTATTTGCCCAGTGGGCAATAAGAAAATTTAGGAATTTGTCGGTCCCTGATACAGTTTATCAGATAGAATGTAACTTCAGGTAGATAGGGAATCAAGACAGTTTGTAAGTTCATGTATACTGTTAATCAGACAGAATGTAAGATCAGGTAGACAGTATATCAGACAGAATGAAAGTTCAGGTAGACAGTTTATCAGACAGAATGAAAGTTCAGGTAGACAGTTTATCAGACAGAATGAAAGTTCAGGTAGACAGTTTATCAGACAGAATGGAAGTTCAGGTAGACTGTTTATCAGATGTAAGTTCTGTACACAGTTTATAAAATATCATGTAAATTCAGATAGACATTTAACCAGACAGAATGGAAGTTCAGGTAGACTGTTTATCAGATGTAAGTTCTGTACACAGTTTATAAAATATCATGTAAATTCAGATAGACATTTAACCAGACAGAATGTAGGTTCAGGTAGATAGTTAGCCATTAAAATATATGTTGTTTATTTCCATTTTACAGTTTGTTAACCAGACAGAATATAAGTTCAGGTAGACTGTTTATCAGATGTAAGTTCTGTACACAGTTTATTAAATATCATGTAAATTCAGATAGACATTTAACAAGACAGGATGTAGGTTCAGGTAAATAGTTAGCCATTAAAATATATGTTGTTTATTTCTATTTTACAGTTTGTGTATTTCAGGTTTACAGTGAACAACAAACAGAATGAGAGCACAGTGCATCATTTGTCAGGAGCTGTTTGAAAACGATGATCAGGTGACTTTTCTTCTTATACTTGTTATAAATGTGTGACTGAACAGTTTTAATCTGTTTGATGCTGAAATAACCCTTTCCTGTATAGATACACCTTTATTGCTAGGGCGAACAGTTTAGATCCAGATCAGCCGGCACATCCGTGCCGTCTGATCAGGATCTAAACCATTCGCTTTTTGATTCATTAGGTTATTTCTGACCAAAATGTGACCTGTGCAGATCCTGATCAGATGGCACGGATGTGCCGGCTGATCTGGATCTACACTGGTCACAAATGCGTAAAATGCGTATATCATTTATCAAGGAAAGGGATAATGTTATTTATTTACCTTTCTTTCACTCTAAACAAGTCTTTTTATTCTTCATTGAAACTTGTTAACAGAAAACTTTTTGGGAAGAAATTGTGCGAAAGATAATATATTTAATCCTGTACTATATTATTAGATACATGTATGGCTTTAAAGGGTTATAACCGAATAAGGTTTATACATGCCTCCAGTTGTAGACATGCCTTTAATGTTTATTGCTGATTATATCTGCCATGGGTTGTGGACATGCCTTGTTGTGTTTATTGCAGGTTAAATCTGCCATCAGTTGCAGAAATGTCTTGCTGTTTATTGCAGGTTATATTCAGGGTTTCCCCCAGGCCATTTTCGCTAGTCACATGCGACAAGCCATAATTTCAGGACCCAATTTGCGACATGCCATAATTTGTCCGACATGCCTTATCTCCCGCAGCGACTTGTGTACCTGTTGATTGCATTATCAGTATCTATTCTAAATAAACAAGAGACAGCTGATCGCGCCGATAATTGACAGCGTCATCAGCTTTGCGAGTTAACCAATCAGTAACAAGAACTGATGGATAACGCATGTCGGCTCCGCCCACATGTTGGCGACAGTTGATTATGACTGCAAGTGAAAATAATCGTAGCCGAATCACTATTCATCCGCGTTGTCAGTAATCAGAACAAAACTTTATAAAAATGACTTACTTCTGCCATCTGACCATTTCGAGTAAAGAAGGAAGGAACTAAAGCATCTCCTATTTGATAATATCCACGAAAAAAAATAACTTTCTGACATCTTGATTATTCCGTAACATAGCCTCTGATGAAATTCAACAACAACCCCTCATTTTGATTAAATCGAAAACAACATAACCTAGACGCTGACATCGTTTTCAGAACATCGTCGGTTTGATCTTATAACATCCCCAGAATAAAAGAGAAGCACTTTAAACACATTTTCAATCCAAATTACGCTGTAACATCTAGCAAACATTCAATATTTTTATATGCCGCAGCCAAAGTTAACACAAATGACGTCATACAGTAGATCGATTTCTTTGATGTAAAACAACTTCAGAAACCGTTTACGGTTATAATTTTTCTTTCTAGACATTGCACAGTTAAAAAAAAAGATCGATTTTTTTACATGTTTTGAAAACAGGACAATGGTACGATTTTTTTTTTTTTGGTTAGGCTTATTTATCAGAGAAAGCATGGCGCATCAAGTTTGCGTAAATTATACAAGTTTTTTAATAAAAAAGCGCGATTAATGATTCGCGTTCCTATTGTTCTTTAATTTAGAAGGCATGGCACATCATTTCTTTTTCGCACGGGCAGATATAATTAGTAAATTATACGAGTTTTAATTGCAATGCAATCAAAAAGCGGAAGGTGTTTTTCGCGGTCTGTTTGTTCTGTATTTGAGGCGGAAAAAGAGCGCGGTACGTGCAAGTTTTGCCAATCTTGGAAAAAGGGAGGTAATAAAAAGTGCAACTGCGTAGTTTCCACCATCAAAAAATGTTAAATAAAAAAGCGTTTAGTTTTGCTAAAACATCTTTATATAATTATAAATAAGCACATTACATTGTAATTTTCATTTATTTTAGTTTTTGTGTTCATAAATATTTGTAATTGATATTAGATTTAATTATAAATGATCGGATCTGAGGAATTTTAGCCATTGTAATATAATTAGGATTTGTGTTTCAATTTTAAAAAGCATTAGATTTTTTGGTGTAAGAATTTAATTTACGACTTTCGAATCTTTGTTATAAATCTGTTTACCTACAGCAGCCACAGAACAGTGTGTGTGAAGACACATTTATTATTAACATGTATGTCATTTAAAAGGCTTTAAATGAATAAAGCCACTTAAGAATATTTTTTTTTTCATTTATTTATTTAAATGAGAAGCAAAACTGATATATACACAAGACTGAAATTAAACAGCGCGTTGCAGCGCACGACAAAATGGATAAAATCAGTTTATGCTGCGACGACCCTTCCTGAAATCCTGGGGGAAACCATGGTTATATATATGTATGCCATCTGTGTGGACATGCCTTGCTACTGTATGTTTATTGCAGGTTATATCTACCATCAGTTCTGGACATGTATTGCTATGTTTATTGCAGGTTATATCTGTCATCAGCTGTAGGCATACCTTGCTTGTTTATTGCAGGTTATATCTGCCATTAGTTCTTGACATGCCTTGCTATGTTTATTGCAAGTTATATCTGCCATCAGTTCTTGATATGCCTTGCTATGTTTATTGCAGGTTATATCTGCCATCACTTCTTGACATGCCTTGCTATGTTTATTGCAGGTTATATCTGTCATCAGTTGTAGACATGCCTTGCTATGTTTATTGCAGGTTATATCTGCCATCAGCTGTGGACATACCTTTCACAATCACTGTCTTAATCAGTGGCTGGAAAATGGACGTACCTGTCCCAGTTGCCGTGTCCAGGTTGACAAAAGGAAAATCATCGAAAGGTTTGTGTTGCAAGACAATGACTTGCATGGATTATGCTTGTTGTTAACCTTTTTGTTATGTTGTCCAGGTTTTGATATTTAATTTTCTGAATTTCCACATAGGTTTCCATAACATTAACCTGTTAAAATATTTTTACTTGTTTTAGTACTTTACACATCATAACTTCTTTCAAAAAACTGTTTTAAAACATTTGCTTTTGTTCCTGACTACTTAGTGGCACATAGGTTCACACAAATATTCACCTGAGTAAGGGGAAGAGTAACATTTAAGAAAGGTCTTCTGCAAAGGTCAAGTTTACAGGTTAAAGATCAAGTTTTGAGCCAGGGCTTTTTCAGCCTGTCGCATGGGACTGATATTGGGGCCCATTCCTAATGCCAAATTCCCAATTTAAAAAAAATTGAAACAAATAAACAAGAGTCCTATAATCCTGCGACTTTTTTCATGCAAATTGTTTGTTTACTTTTGATCGGTGATCAGTAAAAACTACATTCCTTAGTGCTGTCTGAACTAACTGTTTAGGAGCTCTGTAATACTTTCAGAGACACCAGAGCAAGATTAATTAAACTGTAAAGCAGAATAATACCGGTAAATGTTGAAATATCCAATTGGTTTGATTTGTTGATTTTTTACCCAAATTTAACTATTTGATGCATAAAAAATTCCTAGTTTAGGCAGGGGCTTTTTTCCCCAAAACCCCAGAAAAAGCCTTCTGGGCATAACTTTGCAACTGATAAAGGGACCTAGGGCTTTTTTTTTCACTACCAGGGGATGGAGCCCATGCTCTATAATTTTGGGAGAAATAGTGATTCTTCTTCTTTAAAGGAGAATGAAAAAACCAGGTACAAAGTCACTTTTTGAGGAAACTGAACAATTTTTAAAGAAATTTTCTGAGAGGGAGCCAGTAAATGGCTTCTAATAAAGAAGGAAAAAAAAGCCCAGGGATCAGATCCCATCGTCCAAACTTTACAAAAGTGTAAACCTACTTGAGTTTTGCGTTTAAGATCTATTCCCTTTCTCCCCCTCTAGTTTGTGTGTGAATGTTTTATTTTAGACAGTCTCTGTGAATGAAAAATAGATGTCTTACAGAAGCAAGTAGTGACCAAACCCCCATCCCCCCACCCCATCCCCCCCCACCCACCCCCCCACCCTTCCCCCCGATTATCTCCACTTCCCAATTTATTTTTATCACATTAACATAGCCTTTTAAGGAAAAATATCATAGAATTGAATAACTGAATTATTTTCCTACATTGTTGAAATTCAGCATTGTTGAACACCTTAGTAGCTAACCTTGAGCATTATGGAAGAAGCCTTTTTAACACTATACTCAGTATTTACGCCTATATCACATGAGCGAACATTGTTGTAAATCCAGATCAGCCAGCACATCCATGCTCTCTGTTCAGGATCTACTCTTTTCACTTTTTGGTAAAAAAACCCCAATTGAATCTAAAAGCAAATAGTGCAGATCCTTGTGGCACAGGTGTGCCAGCTGATCTGGATCTACACTATTTGCCCACAACGTAACTGGTAAAGGTGTACAGTAAAACCCCTTATTACGGACACTTGATATTACGGGCAGCCGGGTAATATGGGCGATTTTTTAATGAACAGACATTTTCTCTTCTTGATTTAAAAACCAAATTAAGGACAACCCACTATTAATGACACTTTCCCTCAGTCCCGTAGGTGTCCGTTATGGAGGGGTTTCACTGTATATATGGTGGAAAGAGATATTGTACATAATGTGTTGTTGTATTGTTTAGGTTGTACTTTGATGCCCCAGAGGACAGTGATGAGGTTGTAGATGAGAGCAAACTTCATAATGAGATTGATAGACTTAAAGCTGAGGTAATCTTTGAGATTGGAGGATTTATCAGATTAAAAGATTGAGGAAGCAAGGGTGCTCGTTGAGATTGATAAAAAATGTTTAACCCTTTCTTCCATATATACCGTGTTTACGCATGTGCGGCCAGTGTAGATCCAGATCAGCCAGCACATCCATTTCGTCTGATCAGGATCTGCACTGGTCGCATTTTGGTCAGAGATAACCTAAGAAATAGAAAAGCGAACAGATCAGATGGCACGGATGTGCTGGCTGATCCGGATCTAAACTTTTTCGCCCTCGCAATTAATGTGTGGCTATGGAGGGAAGGTTTAAACATATACCAGGACAAGCCACTCCCAGAAACACTGATATAGATTAAATCATGGAAATATGTCTGATGTGATATTTTTTGACATTTTTGTTGTTATAATCGGAAAGAAATTATAATCAATATATTATTTTCTCATAATTAATTGGTGTTTTCTTATTACAAATTCAGACAATAATTATAATGTTTTTTTTCTGCAGTTTGCAATACGAGCAATGGCATATGCTGAACTCAATGATTTATTTCAACGGAATGAAGTCATTTCATGGAATGATGTCAATTTCTCGGAATGATGTCAATTTCATTGAATGAAGTCAATTTCATAAAGACATCTTTTGCATTAACCTGCCACATTCAAACTTAAATACTAGTTTGGCAAAACTGACAGACAGAAACTCGAGGTAAATGTTTGGAGTGAGAAATTGAACAAGAGTTGTCTGCCATCTGACCGCTTATTGTTTTGGATTGTGTTTATCCAATCTTCATCACAACTGGTCAGAATGTTTATGCTCATAATGTCTTGACCGAGATAAACCCTTTACTCCAAGAGATTGAGCTACTATCCATTGCGGAACACTGTAGCGCCAGATCAGACGGTACATCTATTCTGTCCAATCAGGATCATTGATTCAGTATGCTTTTAGATTCATTTTAAGTTATCTGGCAAAATGTGACTAGGGTAGATTCAGATCATACGGAATGAATGTGTGGTTTGATCTGTGCCCAAGATCATAAAACTAAATCTGGAGATCAGTCTCAAATCTCAAGCATCTGATTGGCTGAAATGGCGACCAGTCGCCATTTCAGCCAATCAGGGCCCAAGATCATAAAACTAAGTTTTGAGATCAGTCTCAAATCTCAAGGATCTGATTGGCTGAAATGGCGACTGGTCGCCATTTCAGCCAATCAGATGCTTGAGATTTGAGACTGATCTCCAAATTTAGTTTTATGATCTTGGGCACTAGAGTTACGGCCCATTATAAATTGTCAATATCTGACCAAATGAGCTTCGTAGGCTGTCGATCTTTGAAACCTTTTATTTAAGGAATGATTTTTATTTTGGTGCGGTTCATGCAGATTGGACGTGCACGCGAGAGCTGGCAAATCCATAAAGCGCGCTAGCGCTTTATGGTAAATTTGCCAGCTCTCACGTGCACGTCCAATCTGCATGAACCGCACCAAAATAAGAATAATTCCTTATATTTACATTTTATTCATTTTTTTCTTTAAATAAACTTAAGTCGAACGCTTTCAAACATTAGTATTAAGTGAAAAGGGGGAGTAACACGTGGGAGTTTTCAATAGTAACAGCCATTACGTTACTGACGTCATTACGGGTCATGCGGTTCATGCAAAATGAACCAAATTTTTTTAAACGAAGAAATCATTAGGAATGTAAATATCAAGAATTGTTTGCGAAACTTTGTTAAGATTTCAATTGAACAATGTCTATAGAAAGTTAATAATAACCATAATTTTATCCAGTCTCTCTGGAATTTGGCTAGAATCGAATCGGAAATGCCTACTTTCAAACAGGTTTGTGGTATTTTGACATTCATGTGTGTACTTACTATAACAAAATGTGTGTTTGCATAAAGAAAACAACTTGAATACTGATACAGCATATACATGTAGAAAAAAAATCACAAACAGCTGTTAGTTCCTTACCTGCAGGTGCGAAAGAAAGAAAAAGAAAAGAAAGACATTATCAAGGAGAAAGAGGTTCAGAACGAGAGAATCGCTGAGCTTGTTCATTCTCAAGACAAAGTTGCCAAATTGTTGAAAGAAGAGCAGACAAAAAACAGCTCCCAGCTGAAGACCTTACAGTACTATGAAAGTCAGCAGAAATCAATAGAGTTGGAGAGGGAGGAGTGTAGGAAGATCAAGCAGAAATTGGTGACATTACAGAGTCTAGAAGTTCTACAGAATGGTTTGTTATTTTTGATTGCTGTTAAATCATTTATTTTGTGAGGTTGTTTAATTTGCAGGTGTATATAAAGGTGTATAAAATTATATGGAATAATAAGAGAAGGTCAAAGCTTCTCCAGACATAACTTGTTATACCCCCGCTTCGAAGAAGAGGGGGGTATACTGTTTTACCCTTGTCCGTTCGTCCGTCCGTCCGTCCGTCCGTAACAAAATTTCCGTCGCAGTTTTCTCAGCAACTATAACATGCAGCAGCCTGATATTTTGCATATTGCTTTATTATATAGTCCCATATGGTGTAAAGCAATTTCATGCTCCTTGCTCATCTACTTCCTGTTTGCCGCATATTTTTTGATTTTGTTACTAAAAAGGTGCATTACATCGACCAAAAGGCATGTTAATTTTCCGTCGCATTTTTCTAAGCAACTATAACATGCAGCAGCCTGATATTATGCATATTTCTTTATCCTATAGTCCCATATGGTGTAAAGCAATTTCATGCTCCTTGCTCATCTACTTCCTGTTTGCCGAATATTTTAGGTTTTGTTACTATTAAAGGTGCATTACATCAACCAAAAGGCATGTTAATTTTCCGTCACAGTTTTCTAAGCAACTATAACATGCAGCAGCCTGATATTATGCATAATGCTTTATCCTATAGTCCCATATGGTGTAAAGCGATTTTATGCTCCTTGCTCACCTACTTCCTGTTCACCAAATACTTAGATTTTTACACATAGTTGACATACATGCACAATTTCCGTCGCAGTTTTCTAGGCAACTATAACATGCAGCAGCCTGATATTTTGCATAATGCTTTATCCTATAGTCCCATATGGTGTAAAGCGATTTTATGCTCCTTGCTCATCTACTTCCTGTTTACCAAATACTTAGATTTGTGCACATAGTTGACATACATGCACAATTTCCATCGCAGTTTTCTAAGTAACTATAACATGCAGCAGCCTGATATTTTGCATAATGCTTTATCCTATAGTTCCATATGGTGTAAAGCGATTTTATGCTCCTTGCTCATCTACTTCCTGTTTACCGAATACTTAGATTTGTGCACATAGTTGACATACATGCACAATTTCCGTTGTAGTTTTCTTAGCAACTGAAACATGCAGCCGCCTGATATTTTGCATAATGCTTTATCATATATTCCCATATGGTGTAAAGCGATTTAATGCTCCTTGCTCACCTAACTTCCTGTTCACCGAATACATAGATTTTTATATATAGATGACATACATGCACAATTTGTGTAGCATTTTAAAAAGATGCGAACATTATTTCTGTATACTCTGACAAAGCTGTATTGCGGGGGTATTAATCACCTTCAGTGATAGCTCTTGTTCTGTTCACTTTTGTATTGATGGTCAACACCCCAAATGTAGATTCTTTGGATGCCTTGGCCCTAAAAAATATGCCAATGACAAAATATTAGGGCAAAGCAACCTATCCCTGGCTTAATGGAGACTTGCTAAATGCACAAACAGTTCCTTATTAACTTAAAGTTATATGTCTTAATATTACACTGCACCAAGACTAGGGCCCAAGATCATAAAACTTGTCGCTAACCTCAAGAGTGATTTATTTTAATGACTGCAAAAAGCCTTCAACAACCTTTAAATTTCTTGTTTAACTTTAAGTCTGTTTTATTAATTTCAATATATGCGATTTAATTTCAAGTAATTATTGGTCTAAAATTATAGTTTAGTTAATTTTGAAAATTCCTAATAACACAGAATTATTATACAATATTATTAGTTTTGGTAATGTATATTACTTCAAAAGCTTCAATTAAGTCATTATGTTGTCAAAGTGATCATATTGGATTTAAGTGATATTCTTACCAGCTTGATATAATTTGTGGATTCAAGTCTTATTCTACAAGTTGGATTTAATTAGTGAAAATATTACCGTGAGCATTGCCTACTATTATGAAAATACCATTATCAACTGTTTACAGTAATGTTCTTCTTTTGGATTACCATTCAAAATTTTGACAACAACAACTAATGAGTTATAAATAAATGAAATGACAACAAATGAAATAGCTTTTTTTCTCATTTTCCGAAATGTATGATTAATATTTACTGTATTGATTCAACACTAAAGATAATGAAAAGAATAATTTGAGGTTGGAATGGTTGACTTAAATTGACACAGGTGAATGACCCTATGCTTATCTAAGCATACAGATTTCTTAATTGTGTTAATACAGCTTTTGTGAGTTGCCAATTAGGGTTTCCTAGTGACATTTGTTTTTCAGCCAGTTCCTGGCTATTCAAACTGGTTGTCCTAGATGTTTGTCCATTTGGCCACCTTGCTTCAAATGTAGATTTCACTACTACTTTCCCCTTATATCAGGGCATTTAGCCACTATCCCAAAACTAGGTAATTTGGAGCATCTTGCGTCCAGATTAGGACCTTTGACTCCCTTTGCCATAAAAAGTTTGCCATTTTAGACCACCTGCCTTAAAAGTAAATCATTTAGACCACCTTTTTTCCAGAAGTAAATCGTTAGGGATCACATTGCATCAAAAGCAAAGACTCTTGCTGGTTTTCGGATATTTTCTCAGTAGATTTGACTTTATGCTTCTAGGATCTGAATCTGATGCATCAGATGTAATACAGACTGCCGGGGAGGGACATGGTGCCGTACAACAGCTCTCGAGACAGGTGGCTTTCTTAAAACGAGAATTTGAAAAAGTGAAACTAGAAAAACGACAAATGAAAGAGCATTATGAGAAGATACAGTTAAACGATATGTCGAAAAATAAAAAAATTACAGAGCTAACGAAACGTTGTCAGGTCATGCAAGATCAGTTGGAACGTTCGGAAGGTGATTTGAAAATATCGGAGAAAGAAGTGGAATTACTAAAAAGAAAAAATAATAAACTAAGAGAAAAGTTGAAAACTGTTTCTCCAAGTGGATCAGGTCGTACCTCTAGTTTTACGTCTTTAATAAATGACAGTTTGACACTTTCAAATTTTTCCGCCTCGACTCCTAAACTGGCAGGGCCATCCGGAAGTCAGACTGTTGACTTGGACGTCACACCAGATTTGTTTGCATCACCTGTTAAAAGTTTGCCGACTCCATCCGGAATATCAGATTGTGATACATATGTCGATTCAGTTAAATCGCAGAAGCGCCCTCTTGACATTGAGGATAATGAAAATCAGGAAACGACAAAATACTTACGAATTACATCTGCAGCAGAAAAATCACAAAAATTCAAACGATTCAAAAGTGAAAGTTGTATTAAAGGCACCAACTCAATAACATCCTTAGCTAGCATGAACATTTTTAAAAAGCGAGAGCTGGGTGAACGAAACTCAAATCAAGGTAGTGTTGTACAGAAAGGGTTTGATGGATTAGGTGGGCACACCACTTTTATAAACTCCCTTGGAAACCCTTTTAAAAAGCCAGTGCCGAAGAAAAAGCTCTCCAAGTCTAACAAAACTCCATCTTTGCCTAAGTTAGATAGTTTCATAATATTAGATGATTAGAGGTTGACGGGGTAGTCACTTTAAAAGAGACTGTTAGACATGAGTTCCAGGTTCATTTAGTAGGACTTAACCTCCGTATCCTGTTAAATTAATATATTGGACTCCACATTTTTCCCTTTGAACAGCATTCATTGTTCATAGGTATGTATTACAGATATTTGTTGATTTAACCCTTTCCCCCATAGACACTTCCTTTTTGCATGGGCGAACAGTTTAGATCCAGATCAGCCGGCACATCCGTGCCGTCTGATCAGGATCTAAACTGTACCCTTTTTGATTCATTAGGTTATTTCTGACCAAAATGTGACCAGTGCAGATCCTGATCAGACTGCACAGATGTGCCGGCTGATCTGGATCTACACTGGTCACACATGCGTAAAAATGTGTATTTATAGAGGAAAAAGTTAACAAGAGACTGTTCGACACGAGTCCCAGGTTCAATTTATATGGACTAAACCTCCATATCCTGCTAAATTAATATATTGGACTTCACTTTGTTTCCCTTTAAAAAAAATCATTACACATAGGTATGTATTGCAGATATTTGTGAACCCTTTCCTCAATATATAGGCATTTTTACGCATGTGCGACCAGTGTAGATCCAGATCAGCTGGCACATCTGTGCCGTCTGATCCGGATCAGCACTGGTTGCATTTTGGTCAGAAATTACCTAACGAATCAAAAAGTGAACTGTGCAGATCCTGATCAGATGGCACGGATGTGCCGGCTGATCTGGATCTACACTGTTCGCCCACGGAGTAAAGGTGTGTCTATGGAGGAAAGGGTAAATTCAGTAACTGAATAGCACACTGCGTTAACCCTGATCAAACTGCAGATATGCATAGACTTGTCTCTGGATCTGCATTTGTTGCCAATGTGACATGGACAGACAATAGCTAAATCCTCAATGGGTGAACAGTTCCCAGTTGCAATTACTACACAAGTCTGCTCTTTAGTGCTGTCTGATCAGGGTTGAAGGTTATAAAGCTGAGTTTGGAAACCAGTCTCAAATCTCAAGCATCTGATTGACTGAAATGGCGACTGGTCGCCATTTCAGCCAATCAGATGCTTGAGATTTGAGACTGGTTTCCATGCTCAGCTTTATAACCTTGGGCACAGGATCTACATTATGATCAAGATCACCATTGATGGCAAAAATATGAAAAAGCCGTGAACTAATAAGGGTTTACTGAATTGAACATGGCCCAAGATCATAAAACCTAATAAGGAGACCAGTCTCAAATCTCAATCATCTGATTGGCTGAAATGGCAACTGGTCACCATTGCAGCCAATTATATGGATGAGATTTGAGACTTGCGCCCACTGCTTAAGTTAACGGGTTTATTGAGTTGTACCTAAATTGACCAAACACCTGTTTAAATTTAAGATTTACACTATTGTCTGTAAATGAGGTTATACATACAGGTCAAGAGCATCAACTCTAGAAATAATTTGTAGGAGGCCTAAACTGGTTATGATATGATTGGCTTTTCTAATATTTGAACATTTTATTATTATAGAAATTTCTTGGTGAAATAAAATATATATTCCACTGTTTTGAAAATGTGGAGTATGATGTTTTTTTTTGTTTTTATTAGTGAAAGATTTCAAGAAATATATTATACTGGTGAACTCTAGAATTCTCATATTTGCTTGTGGCTATGCACTATTGAAAATAGGAATTACGGAGCTCACTCGGTGAAATATATTATTTTCTTGCATACCTGATAAGTATTATAGCGTGATTTACCGGGGAAAGAAAATCTTATGATAACGTTCGCGTGCTACATGAGTTACGTCACATCTTCAAGTATCTGACGTAATATATTCCAGTTAGTGATGTCATTTAGAAAATAAGGTTTGCGTAAACATCATTATTTCAGAGTAAGGAAACAACATTTTGTCTGTTTAAATGTACACAAATGTTATGAACAGTAAAAGGTATGCAAGAAAAAGTATCTTGCACGAGACATTCGGTAAAGATAGAAAAATCTGTCACCTCGGGTGAACTGTTTTGACGGGAACTCGGCAGAGCCTTGTTCCCGTAAAAAACAGTTCCCCCTGGGTGACAGATTTTTCCATCTTCACCTCACACTCATGCAAGATACTTATAATCTTACATTGCTAAAAACAAAGATGCTGTATATCTTACCATAATTCAAGAACAAGTTTAAAGAAGTTCATGTAATAATGGTACTTGTAATCATCGCCCAACATTATAAAACTGAGCATAGAAACCAGTTTCAAATTTCAAGCATCTGATTGGCCGAAATGGCAACCAGTCACCAGTTCAGCCAATCAGATGTTTGATATTTAAGATTGGTTTCCAATCTCAGTTTTATGACCTTCACTCAAGGTTTTTGTTGGTTTTGAATGACACATTGTTTTGCAAATTATCACTTCACATGTTAGATATTGCACCAGCGATGAAATTACTGTAATAATGCAGATAATGCCGTTGTAATGGCATATGCTGTATTAATAAATAGTATATAATTGTAATATCAAAACGGGTAATAAAATATTTAATATTTTCTGCAATTTCTAGTTTCCTCTGCAATTTTCATCTTTCTTTTTACAGCTTTTCAGTTGTCCTCAACATATATATATCTACATCTATTACAATGTAATTGGCTAATCCCAGAAAATACCTTGGTTTACATTTGCCTTTTTTACTTCTTTTTTTATTTTAAATACAGTTGTTTCTTCAAGGTCATAATCATTTACTCCTCATATAAGCCCTTTTGGCATGGACAAACAGTGTAGATCCAGATCAGCCAGCACATCAGTGCTGTCTGATCAGGATCTACATTGTTCGCTTATTGGTCGGAAAAAACTAAAAAACCTGTTCGCCGTGCAAAAAGGTGTATCTAGGGAGTAAAAGGTTAAATATATTTATATTTATAGTGTTATTTCTTATTCAGTCGGGAATTTTTATGATATTTGATTTATTATTTCTTGAAAGAAAGCTGGCATATAGATACATATTTACAGTATGTTATTGGTACAGACAGCATTTCATGATGACTAGGTATATTATATTTTATTTTCAAAAACAAAAAGTATAATTTTGGTATTTAAATGACTCCGCATTGAAAATTGCAAGTTTAAAACATGATAGTAAACCAGATTTCATGTATGTAATATTATTTTTATTACATAACCATGAATGATTTTAGAGGTTACAAAATGAAAGGAACATAATAAAAGTATGCAGTTGGCATATTAATATTATTTCCTGTTGCATATGTTAACCACATCATGGTCGACATGACTTTTCACGTTATATTGTTTACACATGCAACTCGAAAAAAAAGAACCTACAGACTGCATACTGTTAATTTTTTTTTTCTATTATTATACTATCATGTGATTATCACATTACTTTCTGGTGATCTATAATCAGTTATACCAGGGCTGTTTGGAAAGTTCTTAGACAATCTTAAAAAATGTACCAGAGGTATTTAAGAGAAATTTCAGTTAAAAGTTGAATGTTTCTTCTTAGCTAGAGAGCTTCAACTTATTTACCTAATGTTTTCCAACAATAAAAAAAATTAAAATGTCTATTTGTGAGCTGGCTGGGCACCCAGGGCCCAAGATCATAAAACTAAATATCGAGATCAGTCTCAAATCTCAAGGATCTGATTGGCTGAAATGGCGACTGATCGCCATTTCAGCCAATCAGATGCTCGAGATTTGAGACTAATCTCTAAATTTAGTTTTATGATCTTGGACCCAGATGTTGTAGTGTTATGTTGTCTAATTTATGCGATTCATATACAATAATTGTCAAGCCATTATTTATAAGAGTATCATAAACGCCTATAAGAAAATTTAATATGTCAGTACCACATTTCATTCTTTTTTCACAGTTCCGACCATTATTACATATAACTTATTACGTATTGCAATTTGTCTGCCTGTAATATGTCTGTTGCTAAGAAGCTGGTTATTATTTGGTGAAACATGTGCTTTGTATTACTGCCAAGTACATGTAAACCCAATTTTATTCATAGTTGTGGGTCCTAAATGGTGACTGTTTGAGTCCCAAGTAATGACTGTCAGTACATGAGTCTCAGGAACTGACTGGGGGTACATAAGCCGTAAGAGTTGACTTTAGGTACATGGGTCCAAAGAGCTGACTGTTGGTACATGAATCCCAATAGCTGACTGACAAACGAGTTTAAAGAGCTGAATTTTGGTACATGAGTCTCAAGAGCTGACTGTTGGTATATGAATCCCAAGAGCTGACTGTTGGTACATGAGTCCCAAGAGTTGACTGTCGGTACATGAGTCCCAAGAGCTGACTGATGGTACATGAGTCCCAAGAGCTGACTGCGGTGACATGAGTCCAAAGAGCAGACTGTCGGTACATGAGTCCTAAAAGTTGACTGTTGGTACATGAGTCCCAAGAGGTGACTGTTGGTACATGAGTCCTAAGAGCTGACTGTTGGTTCATGAGTCTCAAGAGCTGACTGTTGGTGCATGAATCCCAAGAGCTGACTGTTGGTACATGAGTCCCAAGAGCTGACTGTCGGTACATGAGTCAAAAGAGCTGACTGCGGGTTCATGAGTCCCAAGAGCTGACTGTACGGACATGAGTCCCAAGAGCTGACTTTTGGTACATGAGTCCCAAGAGCTGACTGTTGGTACATGAGTCCCAAGAGCTGACTGTTGGTACATGAGTCCCAAGAGCTGACTGTTGGTTCATAAGTCCAAAGAGCTGACTGTGGGTACATATGTCCAAAGAGCTGACTGTTGGTACATGAGTCCAAAGAGCTGACTGTGGGTACACGAGTCCAAAGAGCTGACTGTGGGTACATGAGTCCAAGGAGCTGACTGTGGGTTCATAAGTCCAAGGCGCTGATTGTCAGTACGTGAGTCCAAAGAGCTGACTGTGGGTACATGAGTCCAAAGTGCTGACTGTCTGTTCATGGTTATTCATAGTTGTGGGTCCTAAATGGTGACTGTTTGAGTAATGACTGTCAGTACATGAGTCTCAGGAACTGACTGGGGGTACATAAGCCGTAAGAGTTGACTTTAGGTACATGGGTCCAAAGAGCTGACTGTTGGTACATGAACCCCAATAGCTGATTGACAAACGAGTTTAAAGAGCTGACTTTTGGTACATGAGTCTCAAGAGCTGACTGTTGGTGAATGAATCCCAAGAGCTGACTGTTGGTACATGAGTCCCAAGAGCTGACTGTCGGTACATGAGTCCAAGGAGCTGACTGTCGGTACATGAGTCCAAAGAGCTGACTGCGGGTACATGAGTCCAAAGAGCAGACTGTCGGTACATGAGTCCCAAGAAGTGACTGTCGGTACATGAGTCCCAAGAGCTGACTGTCAGTATGAGTCCCAAGAACTGACTTTAGGTACATGAGTCCAAAGAGCTGACTGTTAGTACATAAGTCCCAAGTAGTGACTTTTGGTACATGAGTCCCAAGAGCTGACAGTGGGTACATGAGTCCAAAGAGCTGACTGTCGGTACATGAGTCCAAGGAGCTGACTGTCGGTACATGAGTCCAAAGAGGTGACTTTGGGTTCATGAGTCCAAAGAGCTGACTGTTGGTACATGAGTCAAAGGAGCTGACTGTTGGTACATGAGTCCAAAGAGAAGACTGTGGGTACATGAATCCAAAGAGCTGACTGTTGGTACATAAGTCCCAAGTAGGGACTGTCGGTACATGAGTCCCAAGAGCTGACTGTTCGTACATGAGTCCTGAGTGCTGACTGTCAATATATGAGTCTAAAGAGCTGACTGTTGGTACATGAATCCAAAGAGTTGACTGTTGGTACATGAATCCAAAGAGTTGACTGTTGGTACATGAATGCAAAGAGATGATTGTCAGTACACGAGTTCAATTAAGAGTCCGAAGCTACTGATTTCAAACTGGGTACCCATGTTTACCATCATGTCTGGAGTTGATGCCAGTACCCTCACTCTTACCATGCATTTTGATAAATTATTGCCCTTTTCTGATTAACCAACAACACTTTAAATTGACCAGTACCTGCAACAACTTGTGGAGTCACATAATGTAAGTTATTAAAACTTTTTACACCAAGTTCATTAAGGTTTTGAAACAGAAAACAGCACTGTGCAATTGGATCAAATAAAGATTCCTTCAGTAAGGGACATCCTGGTATGGGTTATAATAGTGTAAAGTTTTGATTTTTCAAATAAATAAGTTTTATTTGAACTGGCATGTTTTATTTGAGATTTTTAATTCTATACTCAACAAAAATAGAAACCTGACACTTTATATTTGGTGTATTTTCCTGGAATCAGATTTAAAGCTAATTGAATTGTGGTATGTAATAAAAATTGTGCATGTTTTGAACTTAATTATGCATTTTTATATTTTTGGTGCATGAAACAAGTGATTCAGTGGTTATTTTCTTTTGGGTGGTGCAAAACTATATAGATTTTGAATATGCACCTCATACTTATTCAAAGTTACAGTGTCAGGTTTCTTTTTTTGTTGAGTATATGTTTATAGTTATTATTAAATTAAACTGTTTACTCCATGAATACAACTTATACCCTAAATGAAAATAGTGTAGATCTTAACCATACTGCACAGTTTCAATGTCTGTTCAGGATCTACACTGTTCACCTCAAGATTCCAAGGGTTATTTACCAAAAAGTGACTTGTGTAGATCCAGATCAAACATCACAGATGTGTAGGGTTATCAGGATTTTCTCTAATTGCATGTGGTATTATATAAATATCACATCCCATTGGGGGAAACAGTACGAAATGTTAACCCGAGAGAAGTAATGTCAACCGAGGCGTTGGCCGAGGTTGACATTACCTTCTCAAGGGTTAACATTTCGTACTGTTTCTCCCAATGGGATGTGATATTTATTTTATTACACCGATCATTTGTTTTTTTAGAAATCTTGACTATGACCAAATTTCGTTTGGGAACAAAATCAAGCCCCGGAAGTCCAAAGTCAATAATGCTCAATAAGCGGCTACAAATAATGATCAAAATGCTTTTATCTCCCTTGGTCAATTACCCATGCGTAGAAGTTAATTTGTAATCGGATTTCCAAGATATTTATTTTTAGATCCACGCGAGGGTGACATGATGCTGTCGCATATGTGACAGTAGCGATTTTCTCCCTGTGACGTCACATTACGCTATATAGTAAACTAATCACGTGAGGTGTAATAACAATGCATTATCCCATGGGGTAAAGTGTTTATTAAATATAATAATTTGTCTAGTATCCCCAGCGACGTTTTGTAGTGAAAAGTTAAAAGTGCATGGTAGAAAAATACGAGAATTTATTATGTATTATTTAATATTTTCTAACAGTTGTAAAGCGCTGACCAATGAATTCTGCTGGGACATGACCATAAGCTTGAGCCTTCAAGGTGGAAAATAGCTGACTGCCATGCTGTGCTAATGGGGAGATCTTCTAGTTGAAAAGGAGCTTCAGACAGGAGCAGAACTTTCAGGACAGTTGATGCCAAATATGACAGCAGTTCTTGGTATTTATACTTTGTACTAATTTAATGTAATGATTTAGAAATAAGTACTGTTTCCACCAAATTTACGTTTGTTAACCAGGAAATACACTGCTCATGTTTTGTAAGCTTAGTAAGAAAAATTAAGCAATAATTTTTCAAATGGACACAAATGGTTTAAACATATGTCGCGTATGGACCCCTCTGTAAGTGTATATTTAGTAAAATAATGTGGTAAGTTCTTGACTTACATTAGAGGGCTGTTTTACTCTCTTATAGCTACGGCATGGATGTGCCGGCTGATCTGGATCTACACTGGTCGCACATGCGTAAAAATGCGTATATATGGAGGAAAGGGTTAAAGATCTAGATCAGCCAGCTCATATGCCATCTGATTGTGTTCTTCTCTGTCATTAGATTATTTCGACCTAAGCACGATCGGTGAAGATCCAGATCAGATGGCAAATAGGTAAAGCATTATTATACCCCCAAACAGTGAAACCTGCCTTAGCAGCCACCTGCATATAGCAACCACCTTAGACAGCCAGTTTGAATATGTCCTAAACTGACATTTGTTCATGTTTTTTACTGTCTTTAACAGCCACATGTCTTCAGCAGACACTTTTTGTTACTCCCTTAGGTGGCTACTAAAGACAGGTTTGACTGTATATAGGTGTCACCATCCGGTTTGTTTGTTTGTTTGTTGGTTGGTTGCAAACATATATTTTTCTTCAAAACGCATAATTTTTCGATAATTCAATGTCATAATGTTTTCGAGGAATTTGTCTAACCCTCCTGTACATTTATTTACAACCCTACATGTATGTTCGTAATTTTCCGGTAGTCTACGACGCACACCGAACTCAAAATTAGTATTGGAAAATCCTGTCGGTGTCCTATATATTCTATTAATAACCATTTCAGATTAAAATCAATGTATTCATCCGCCATTCATAAAAAATTGTAAACACATCATGACGCTGTAGTAAACCAGTTGTTGAGTGTAAACCGCTTCACCTTCTGTCTTGCGTGATACGGTTTAGACACGAGACTTGAAAGGATAAAAGCCCACAGACTGCATACTGATATAACATTCCCTATTGATCATGGACTTTGAATGAATGTTGAAACTGTAACATAGATAATAAAACAAATGACCACATGCAGCAACTCATATTAAAGTGCTTAGTCTTCAAACATGGTACACAGTCCAATAGTTTATGCATGGCTTTTGTCTTTGCCACGCCAGGACCAAATGTTTTCAAATGCAAAATAGAAACAGTCTTAAAAAATAATTTTATCATAGTGAAGCGCATGACAAGTGTCAATATTGGGAACATATTTTTGCAAATTGAGTGGTTTAGCAGTAGCAGAAGTTCAACTGCTACAGCAAACAGTGAGATCTGGTTATTTTTCTCTTGAAATGACTTACCACTTAGATATACGGTAACCCTTTCCTCCATAAATATGCCTTTTTACGCATGTGTGACCAATGTAGATCCAGATCACTAGACACATCTGTGCCGTCTGATCAGGATCTGCACTGTTCGCTTTTTGGTCGATAATAACCTAATAAATAAAACAGCGAACAGTGCAGATCCTGATCAGACGGCATGGATTTGAGGAAATCTATGGAGGAAAGGGATAAACAATATTTATTTTTTAAGTGTAAGATAGAAATATGTTTCTATGAGTAAGCTTCTGAATAAATATTGAGAGTGAAACATTCTTCCAGAGTTTACAAATAAATAAATTTATTTTTAAATAAATAAACTTTCACTGAAAATTTTTTTTTTCCATTTATTTCATTCCTTTAATCCTTTCCTCTATAAATATGCCTTTTACGCATGTGCGACCAGTGTAGATCCAGATCAGCCCACACATCTGTGATCAGAAATAACCTAACAAATCAAAAAGCGAACAGTTTTTCGCCCATGCAATATAGATGTATCTATGGTGGAAAGGGTTAATGCATAAATTTTCTTCCTTCAGACAGAAAAATTCCTTTAAATGGTGTTTGTTTGCTATGTAAAATCTTAATGTCATGCATCCATTTCTTAACTTTCATAATAATGTGCAATTTATCACACATATGGGTACCACCATTAAATAATATTACAGTAAAATCTGAGCTGTAGATTATCATTTGTGTTTCACCAAGAAAATTTTATAATTTATTGAATAGCATAACATAATAATCAAGACTTACTTATAACAGAGAGATTGCATAACTTGTTTATGCATTACAGTGTATCAGAATGAGGCGTACGTCTTGTCAGAACCGTCTTGGAAAACTATTGGAGGAATTTTATAGCCTAGTCTCAATTTCATCTCTTGGGTCTTTATCATGAAAATTATGCATTCAAAGAACACGTGTTCTTATCAGTGCAAGATAGTGCAAGATAGAAATGTATTTCACTAAGGAACTCCAGGATAAAGGGCTTTTAAGCAACACTGATTGTGAGCTGTCTTTGAAATATATCATGTTTCTGTGCTTTTGCATGCAACATTGTTAAGCTGATGAGTGGGTTGAAGTTATTTCACTAAGAAAACTTATGCTTGTTTTGTGATAGGAGAACCCGTTGGGGCAACTGTGCGGTTGGTGCACCCTAGAACCTGGTTTAAACCCCAAGTATCAATTTGTTTTGCCACTGACCATTCCAAGGCGCATTCTCCAAGGTTCTCTTTTTCGTTAATTGTTTGTGGGGTCTTATTTGAATTGACATACTTATAACAAACATGCTCTCTCTTCCTCTTGTTTTTCCTCTTACATGGCTGTGTTGTGTGAGTGTAGTGATTCCTGATATGCATATTTCACTTTTTATGCCCCCGCCATGAAATGGCGACAGGCATTAAGAGTTGCTCCTGTCCGTCCTTCTGTCCGTCCGTCCGTCCGATATTCTCATGAACGCAACTCCTCCTACACTACTGGTGGGAATTTATTGAAACTTGACCACAAAGCTTGGCCTGATATGTTGTTGTGCATGAAGGTGGGGTTTCGCTCTTACATGTTCCGTTCAGAAGTTATGGCCCTTTCATACTTCCATTTACATTAGTTTTAATAGGAGTGTATCTAGTGAACGCAACTCCCCCTACACTACTGGTGGGAATTTTATGAAACTTGACCACAATGCTTGGCCTGATATGTTGTTGTGCATAAAGGTGGGGTTTCGCTCTTACAGGTTCCGTTCAGAAGTTATGGCCCTTTGATACTTCCATTTACATTAGTTTTAATAGATGTATATCTCGTGAACGCAACTCCTCCTACACTACTGGTGGGAATTCAATGAAACTTGACCACAATGCTTAGCCTGATATGTTGTTGTGCATGAATGTTGGGTTTCGCTCTTACATGTTCCGTTCAGAAGTTATGGCCCTTTGATACTTCCATTTACATTAGTTTTAATAGGAGTATATCTCGTGAACACAACTCCTCCTACACCTCTGCTGGGAATTTGATGAAACTTTACCACAATGCTTGGCCTGATATGTTGTTGTGCATAAAGGTGGGGTTTTGCTCTTACATGTTCCGTTCAGAAGTTATGGCCCTTTGATACTTCCATTTACATTAGTTTAAATGGGAATATATCTTGTTTCTTATATTTTGTGTTAAGCAAAATATGCATTTTGCCCATAACTTTAAAACTACTTGAGATACTGCCTTGAAACTTGAAATATAACATCATAACCAACAAGACCCATAACCCTGCTTCCAATATTTTTCAAATTATGCCCCTTTTTCACTTACATTTTGTGTTAAGAAAAATATACACTTTGCCCTTAACTTTGTGTGGAATTGAGGGATTTCAAAATAACTTTGCACAGATGTTCACCATAACAAGGTGGTGTGTCGTGACAATACCAATGCCTGTAGGTCCAAGGTCAAGGTCACTGTTACTAAAAATAGAATTTTCTTGCAAAATCTTGTCAGCTCTGTAACTTTGTTATTTCTTATTGGATTTTTGAATAACTTGGTATAATTGTTCACCATATCAAGACGGTATGTCACGTACATGCCCAAGCCTTTAGGTGGAAGGTCAAGGTCACTGTTACTAAAAATAGAATTTTCTTGTCCGGGCTGTTACTTTGTTATGAATGGAGGGATTTCAAAATAACTTGGCACAAATGTTTACCATGACAGGGTGATGTGTCGCGTACCATGCCCATGCCTGTCGGTCAAAGGTCAAGGTCACTGTTACTAAAAATAGAATTCTCTTGTCCGGGCTATTACTTTGTTATGAATGGAGGGATTTCAAAATAACTTTGCACAAATGTTCACTATGACATGGCAGTGTGTCCGCACAATACCCAAGCCTGAATGTCCAAGGTCAAGGTCACTGTTACTAAAAATAGAATTTTCTTGTCCAGGCTGTAACTTCATTATAAATGGAGGGATTTCAAAATAACTTGACACAAATGTTCACCATGACAGGGCGGTATATCGTGTACCATGCCCATGCCTGTAGGTCAAGGTCACTGTTACTAAAAATAGAATTCTCTTGTCCGGGCTGTAACTTTGTTAGGAATAGATTGATTTCAAAATAACTTGACACAAATGTTCATCATGACAAGATGGTGTGTCCCGTACCATGCCCATGCCTGTAGGTCCAAGGTCAAGGTCACTGTTACTTAAATAGAATTTTCTTGTCAGGGTTGTAATTAAGTTAGGAATAGAGTAATTTCAAAATAACTTGGCAGAAATGTTCACCATGACAAGGTGGTGAGTCGTGTACCATGTCAATGCCTGTAGGTCCAAGGTCAAGGTCACTGTTACTAAAAATAAAATTTCCTTGTCCGGGCTATAACTGTTTTGAATGGAGGGTTTTCAAAATAACTTGGCACAAATGTTCACCATGAGAAGGTGGTGTGTTGCGTACATTACCCATGCCTGTAAGTCCAAGGTCAAGGTCACAGTTACTAAAACTTGAATTTACTTGTTCGGGCTATAACTTCTTTATGAAGGAAGGGATTTCAAAATAACTTGGCACAAATGTTCACTATGACATTGCATTGCATTACCACCAACTTCTTCACAGACATTTCCGTAATGAGAAGACAACAGTGCCACAAATACAAATAATTTACTTGATCATCAAGTTTATGCATATTCTTATAATTACTCGAACATCACTGTCTTTGAAATGCTATTATTCCCATCATTGCACTTTAGTATCTGAAAACGATGCATAGCGGGGGCATCCGTGTCCTATGGACACATTTCTAGTTTATTATCAACTATTTACATTCCTATTGATTTCTTCGTTTAAAAAAATTCGGTTCATTTTGCATGAACCGCATGACCCGTAATGACGTCAGTAACGTAATGGCTGTTACTATTGAAAACTCCCACGTATTACTCCCCCTTTTCACTTTATACTAATGTTTGAAAGCGTTCGACTTAAGTTTATTTAAAGATAAAAAATGAATAAAATGTAAATATAAGTAATGATTCTTATTTTGGTGCAGTTCATGCAGATTGGACGTGCACGCGAGAGCTGGCAAATTTACCATAAAGCGCTAGTGCGCTTTATGGATTTGCCAGCTCTTGCGTGCACGTCCAATCTGCATGAACCGCACCAAAATAAGAATCATTCCTTAATTGATTTTTACTGTTGTAGTTTCTGGTTGAGGAGTTGTCTTGCCTTAGTCCTGTGTGTAAGATGAATGCTGGAAAGAAAATACTGTGCTTGGAACATGAAGTGGTATGTTGATAGTATTGTAACCCTTTCCTCCATATATACACATTTTTAGGCATGTGCGACCAGTGTAAATCCAGATCGCCGGCACATCCATGCCGTCTGATCAGGATCTGCACTGGTCGCATTTTGGTCAGAAATAACCTTACAAATAAATAAGTGAACAGTTTAGATCCTGATGAGACAGCACGGATGTGCCGGCTGATCTGAATCTCTTAACTGTGTGTTCGCCAATGCAATAAAGGTGTATCTGTGGAGGAAAGGGTTGATATGTTATCAAATTTTGATTTGCATTTCTGAGAACACAGATCATTTGCTAAAGGTTTTCTTCCCCCCCACCCCCCCACCCTCCCCTGTGTAACGTAATCTTCAGAAGGTAAAATGATTTTCTTCCAGGTTTTGTTACTAGTTATACATGAAATAATGGAAGATCAATCAGTATTACCCTATAATTTTAAAGTCATAATTTGATTACTTCCCTTTGTCTATCTGCATCAAATAAGAACAAGGTAACATGCACGTAAGTGTTGTTAGTTATTCTTTGTGTTTGCAGGAGAGTAAAGACAAAAGGAGATCTCTAACTGACATTCAGACACCGAGGGTCCAGACAGAGTACTTCTGTGAAAGGTTCAGAAAGTTATTAGCAGGTTATTAATTGAATGTTATTTCAGCTCCATATTTAATCTGACTTTTTATTACTCTGCAAAGACATTTCCTTGATTTCGTTAAAAAACAAACAAAATATTGGTGTACTGTGTGTCACTTCATTTAAAATTCTGTTGATTAAGTACATAAAACAAATTACTTTTGTAAACTAAATGGTATTAAAAGCATTATGTTTTCCAACTTTTACTTTACCCACAATCAGATATTATAAAAAGAATTTAACAGTAAATAATTGCAAACAGTAATTTGTCTAATACACATGAGGTTATCTAGTATAAGCAAAGCACGCAGAGCAAATATTTGAGGTTGTTTGAGGGAGTTTGTTATAAAATATTTCATAAAAATATTTTTCTTGGAAAAACTAATAAATTGACGAGAAATTGAACTAATAAGATCTAAAAGAAAATTATTCATAATAACAGAAAATAAATAAAACAGGCACCACCAGTGTCGTACACAGAATTGATCACAAACAATATACAGCATGCTCCTAAGGTAGAAAGTCGATGTTTTTTAAAGTAATTAGTATTTTTGAATTAATGGAGAAATTTCTTTGCAGTGTAATAAAACAACTATTTGGTTTCTTGACGGGGTGTGTGAATATACATTGCCTGTCTAAGTGCCATGTTACCAGAACCAAAGGCGATGGAACACCTACACAGGCAATGTATCCTCACACACCCTGTTAAGACAACAAATTATAATACAGCACTTGACAATTTTGTGATTGCTCTTAGCTGTTCCCAATGTGCTTAACCCTTTCCTCCATAGACACACCTTTATTTCGTGGGCGAACAGTGTAGATCCAGATCAAATGGCAAATCCCTGCCATCTGATCAGGATCTGCACTGTTTTTTTTTTTATTTGTTCGGTTATTTCTGACCAAAATGCCACCAGTGCAGATCCTAATCGATGCCGTCTGATCTGGATCTACACTGGTCGCACATGCATAAAATGTTCCTATAGTTCCAAATACATGTAATATTTCATACAAGAGCGGGTTAAATTGAAGAAATGCCGCTTTAACCATCAGAGTTTAAACTTTTTTTTTATAGAAACAACATTATTACCTGGGTGAACAGAGTAGATCCAGATCAGCCGGCACATCCATGCCAACTGACCAGGATCTGCGCTGCTTGATGTTTTATTCATTTTGTTAATTCTGACCAAGATGCAACGAATTCAGATCCTGTTCAAATGGCACAAATGTGCAGGCTGATCTGGATCTACATTGGTGGCACATGCATTAAAGCACATATTTATGGAGGAAAGGAATAATAACTGAATATTACCTGAAGAATAATGATAAACAAAATACATAGGATCAAACAAATGACTGAATAGAAATTGAAGAGAAGACTTTGGGGTATTGTTTGATGATAAATGGCCATTTAGCAAACATATAAATACTAAAGTCAACACTACAAAATTGATAGGAATCTATGACTGATCATTAAAAACTTGACATATATGAACAAGGGAATGTTTCTTCAGCTGTGCAAGTCTCTAGTAGTGAGCCACATTTAGAATATGTGTTGGTGACATGGACCCCAAATTTCAAGAAAGATGCTGTTGCCCTTGAAAATGTGCAGAGGAGAGCCACAAGGGTACTCCTGAGACTGGAGTACAAAGACAGTTTAATTAGACTTGGGTTGCAAATATTTGAATATACAAGAACCAGAGCAGACGTCATTGAAATAGACAAGCTCAGACTTGGGCTTTATACGATTTCAACCAACATGTTAAGTGTCGGAACTAATTCTCTTACAAGGAAGAACCACACAAAACTATTCAAGCCTAGAAACAGTGGCCAAGGTTATAAAACTGATCATGGAAACCAGTCTCAAATCTCAAGCATCTGATTGGCTGAAATGGTGAGTGGTCAAGATGCTTGAGATTTGAGACTGGTTTTCATGCTCAGCTTTATAACCTTCAGCCCAGATTAACCCTTTCCTTCATATATACACATTTTATCACATGTGAGACATGTGTAGATCCAGATCAGCTTGTGGGTTGTTGGTCTGAAATAACCGAATAAATCAAAAAAAAAAAAAAGGCAACCAGTGCAGATCCTGATAAGAGGGCAAAGACGTGGCGGCTGACTTGGATCTACACTGTTCGCCAATGCCAGAAAGGTGTATTATATGTAGGAAAGGATTATACACAGTCATACCATTGTAGGTACATGGAGTAATGTGCCAGTCGCCATTTTAGCCAATCAGATGCTTATGATTTGAGACTGGTTTCCAATCTCAGTTTTATAACCTTCAGCTCTGTACTTTGAGGTATAACTGAAGAACCAACACTCAACTGTTTCAAATCTAGGCTTAATAAACACTACAGACCCGACCAAATTAATAGCAAAATGCTATAACCCCTATTACTTATCCAGTAATTTAGAATATATTGCTCTGGAGAAGTAATCAGTGACATGTGTTACATAATGACGACTAGCTTCTATTTTCCTATCAAATGATTTTATATTTTAAGTTATTAACCCTTTCCTCCATGTATAAGCATTTTTATGCATGTGCGACCAGCGTAGATCCAGATGAGGCGGCTCATCCGTGCCGTCGGATCAGGATCTGCACTGGTCGCATTTTGATCAGAAATAACTTAACACATCAAAAAGCAAACAGTGTAAATCCTGATCAGTTGGCACGATTGTGCCGGCTGATCTGGATCTACACTGTTTGCCCACGCAATAAAGGTGTGTCTATGGAGGAAAGGGTTAAGTTATTAATAAGAAAGTTTGTTCCAGAATGTGACAAGCAAACACAAAAAACTAGCCTGAAGGTCACTACTCAATGACCAACTTGAAGGTCACAGATCATCACAACAACTGGACAGAAATAATACAGGAGAGAAGATTATCTGTACCAGAGAAGGTATGTTGATATTGTTGTTGAATTATTGACCCAAACCTTGTGACAGCATATATATATTAACCTTTTCAACCATAAATACACATTTTTACACATGTTGGACCAGTGTAGATCCAGATCAGCCGGCACATCCCATTAACCCATTGTTGGGTTAAACAACCCAACTGTTTTCCATATCCAAATATTTACATTCCTATTGATTTCTTCTTTTAAAAAAAATCGGTTCATTTTGCATGAACCGCATGACCCGTAATGACATCAGTAACGTCATGGCTGTTACTATTAAAAACTCCCACGTATTACTCCCCCTTTTCACTTAATTCCAGCAAACACGCCTATATCGGACCGATATCGGCTATATGATGGAATATCGGTCTCAGCTTTTTGATATTGGACCGACATTGGCCCGATATTGACCATGTCATGTAATCTAGATATTAATTAATTACCGCTGGTCGTCGGATAATTGATATAGGTCCGATATTTGCCCGATATATATTTTGTACATAGGCATTTTTGTTGAAAATAAGCAAACATTACATATCGGTCCAATATCGGCCCGATATATGTTGCAATGTCATATCGTATTTGCACAACGAGTTTTTCTAACGCACCATATTTTGCATTTTGGCGCCGACGGCTCAACAAGCGATTTTGTAAGAAATTTAGACGTTACATGCTTATTTCTGTACAAATATTTCAAAAACTAGTTTATAATTATTCATATTGCATGGGTGCTGTTATGTTATATTTTTAAATATTGAAACAATCGTAGGCAAATGTTTCCAAACCGTTTTGTAACATATTTTCGCGATCATAAATGCTCATGTACTCTTTCAGGAATTATACTATTGTTTTTTTTTACGGGTTGTTTAGTGTAAATAAATTTGTTTTACAGTGGAAATGTCTGTTGTTTGTAATCACCTTTATGGGCAAGAAAAGAAGAAAACAATAAGAGGAAATTGTATATTAAAGCTGCTTAAAGATATCGGCTTAAGATCGGCGATAAGTCTGTTACCCGATTTACATAACCGATATCAGACCAATATGTAGCCGAGTTGCACATCCGACATCAGTCCGATGTAAGGAGCCGATATCGGGCCGACATTGCAACATATATCGGGCCGATATTGGACCGATATGTAATGTTTGCTGGGAATTAATACTAATTTTTGAAAGCGTTCGACTTAAGTTTATTTAAAGAAAAAAAATGATTAAAATGTAAATATAAGTAATGATTCTTATTTTGGTGCGGTTCATGCAGATTGGACGTGCACGCGAGAGCTGGCAAATTTACCATAAAGCGCTAGCGCGCTTTATGGATTTGCCAGCTCACGTGTGCACGTCCAATCTGCATGAACCGCACCAAAATAAGAATCATTCCTTAAATGAAAACCATCAAATATTGATTCAATCCTTAAATGTTAAACATTTACCAAGTTATATCTGGCATCATTTATAAATATCCAGCATATACCTGGGTTATTCTTGATACCTTGACTTAAGATTTTTCGTTTCACAGAAATTCCCCTTTTGTTCTGGGAGGGGGAAGTAGCATACATTCAAACTGTTGTGTTGCATTCTCAAACCGTAAACCTTTACTCCATGCTGAAGCCCCTTTACCACACGGGCAACCAGTTTTGATCCAGATCATCCAGCATTGTTCCATCTGGTCTGGATCTACACTGTATGTTTCTTGGTAAGAAATACCGTATAATGTTTTTTTTTCGCGAGCATAATATTTTCGCTATTTTCGCGACCGACGTGAATTCGCTAAAAATAAAAACGCCAAAAATTCCCAACAACATTCGCGTTAATTTCTGTTAGCGCACTTTTCGCTAAAATTACAACCGCGAAAATTAAAATTACAACAAAATCGCGAAAATTTTCAAGCGCGAAAATAACCCATTATACGGTAACCTAATAAATCTACAGTCATTTGTCAATGCTTTGAATTACAATTCTACAAAATGACGGTTTACTACAACGCAATTTGATCAAGATCTACACTGTTTTTTGATTCATAAGGTTATTTCTGTAAAAGAAGTGAAAAAGTGTAGATCCTTATCAGATGGCATAGATATAATGACTGATCTGGATCTACAGTGTTCGCACATGTGATAAAATGGGTATATAATTATGGAATAAAGGGTTAAATGTTATATTTTGGGCACGTCACGGGAAAAGGTACCTTCGGTCATTTTTAGTGATATTTTAGTTTTTACTAAATTTAGAAAGAACTTACAACTATAAATCTATTTCTTATAACTAAAATGTTATTTTGTTACACATTTTGACATTAAATTGATATTTTTACCGCGAAATGCGTAACAAATAATGTTGTCTGCTCAAATTTATGACATCATTTCAATGATTGACGTCAACTGTCCGAAGGTACCTTTTCCTGTGACGCGCCCCATTTCATAAGACCTCTTCTTGAGTATAGTGACATAGTCTGGGAAAATTGCTCTATTGAACTTAAACGGGATCTTGAAGCTATAGAGGTCGAAGCCGCAAGAATTGTTACAGGTGCAACTAAACTTTGTAATATCGATAAACTTTATAATGAACTTAGAAAAGTTAGAGACCCGTCGTAAGAATCACAAACTTACTACATTCTATAAAATGAGCAATAATTTATCTCCCCAGTATTTAGTTGACCTTATACCAGAGCCTATTTAAAATCAATATAGTTCACACCCGTCTTCGTTTAAATTGCAGCTCATTAAACTACAATTTATTCCGGAAATCAATAATTGAAAATTCTTTGTGTTCTTGTGGTGAAATAGAGACCAATCACTTTCTCCATGTCTGTCGGAACTATAGCATCATAAGACAACGTTATATGTCAAATTTACCTTGTTTAGTGACGTATCAAAACTTCATTTACGGAAATGAACACTTAAGCGATGACGAAAAGGCATACGTATTCATAAAAGTACAAGAATTCATTATTGCCACTAGACGTTTCGCGGCATGAGCCCCTGGACCGGATTTTGCTGCGTTACTGGATGGACGTGATGGTCGTCGTGCAAAGGAGAATAAACAACAATGAATAACACATTAAGATAATTATTTTCGTTTTGTTAAAACAAATATTCGTATGTAAAAACTCTACTATTAATAGTTTAATTTTTGAACATAAAGAATAATCCTTACCAAACACAACTTAAAATCGATTTTCAAATTTTACGCTTCATTTTCAATATCTTGAACATTAAATGTATGTAACCGCCTATATTTTTCTAACCGAGAAAATGGATTAACATAAGATTCCTTCGGAAACTTGTTTCCAGATTCTCATACCTTATTGTGATTATATACGTTTATGTACTTGTAACATGCTATATGGTAAATAAATATTGTTTAAACTAAATGTCATGTTCTAGATATGTTGGACTGTATGGTTCTGAGTAGATCATGTCAGCATAAATATTTTCTTCATTGCACTTATCATTAAGCATTAAATTGCTTTATCTTTTATATTGCTTAATCTTTTATATTACTTAAGCCACTGGTAACAGACGTTAACAGATTTTCCCCAACATCTACTTATTTTTGCAATTTGTTTTACTATCTTACATAAATTTTGCATAATTATTATTTTTTGCAGTGACATATATTTTGTGATAGTTTAGATTTTTACCAAGATTTTCCATTGAAGTTTCAATGCAGTTGGCAAAATAACTTAAACATTACTTAAGTGATAATTTAATGTTCCCCATAATGACTTGACTTACTTTTTTCAACCTGTGCAATAAATCTTCAAAAAACTTTTAACATTTATTCACAATTTTTCATCCCATACTAGTTTAACATTTGTCTGTCTCAAATTCTCCTGAAATTCACCAAAGTTTATGGAAAAATGTTATCCCTAACAAACGCATCCAAAAACACCTAGGACATGATTACTAGGTATTTACATGGACAAACATACCTCTTGTTCCCTTCTATACAACAAATGGCAAATAAGTTACCAGCATGGAGATTTTGCTGGCGTAAATGATTCTATACACATTTTTGAAATGCACTGTTCATGAATAAATTTCTATCTTTCTTTTTCTGAAAATATAAGCATAGTGTTGTATCCAGGATTAAAAAAGGGAGATATGTGCCGTCTGATTAGGATCTGCACTGGTCACATTTTGGTCAGAAAAAACCTAACGAATAAAAAAAGTGAACAGTTTAGATCCTGATCAGATGGCATTGATGTTCTGTCTGATCAGGATCTAAACTGTTCTCCCATGCAATAAAGTTGTATATATGGAGGAAAAGGATAAGCAATTGATTCTCATTCAGTGCACTAGGTTGTTTCAAAAATAATTTTCGTAAAACATGTAAAATGCCGAATCAAGGAAGTTACCACTCCAAACAATTAACCAATTAATCCTTTCCTCCATAGACACACCTTTATTGTGTCGGCAAACAGTTTAGATTCGTGCTGTCTGATCAGGATCTAAACTGTTTGCTCTTTGATTCATTAGGTTATTCTGGCCAAAATGCGACCAGTGCAGATCCAGATCAGACGGCACAGATGTGCCGGCTGATCTGGATCTACACTGGTCGCACATGCGTAAAAATGCGTATATATGGAGGAAAGGGTTAATACAACTGCATCAAGCAGTACCCTCCATATGAACAATAGTCTAGAACATGACTGTCACTGACCTGTTAGACCTGGCCTGAAGGTTATAAAGCTGAGATTGGAAACCAGTCTCAAATCTCAAGCATCTGATTGGCTGAAATGGCGACTGATCGCCATTTCAGCCAATCAGATGCTTGAGACTGGTTTCCATGCTCAGTTTTATAACCTTGGGCACAGGACTTATGACAAAAAGACAGGTCATCTATTTGTGCAAGTCACGTCTACATAACAGATTAAAACTAGCCTTGGATAACATCAATAGTTCATTGGGTAAAAGTTTTCACAGATATCTTTGTTCGCAGCTAATAGCTGAACATGTCCAAGATATTTAGAAGATTCAGAATTCATCCAAAAACAGTGTGGAACTGGTTATCTGTCATTGTGGAAATATGACATACATATACTGCAAAAGTTCATAAGAAAATGGAAGAAACATACATGATTATGCATTTTAAATGTATAGAGTAACTTTCTTAAAGATTATCATTTTACTATCTTGGGTGCACCATTTCAGATAGTTAATTATTAATATTTACCTCTGCTATAGAAAATAGCTTCAAAAATGTTAAAAACTATGATCAATTGATTTAAGTCATTAGCTCTCTATGGTTGTTATCCCATGGGCAAACGTTGTACTATCTGGGGGAATTGCAATTCTGACCTCATAAATAGTGTTATATGCTTTCAAAAAAGGGCTGCTCGACTTATTTTAGATCTTAATATCGACACTCCTTCTGAAACTCTTTTCAAAGAATTAAGGTGGATGAAATTTGACGAAAGCATAAAATTCAAAAAGGCTATAATGATGTATAAAGTATGTAACAAAATCGCTCCAGATTATTTGCAACAAAAATTCACCTATGTTTCTGATATTCATTCTAAAAATTTACGATCCCAAGTGCTAAATTCAATTTATGTTCCAAAACCCAATCTTGAAATTTCTAGGAAAACTTTAACATATTCTGGTTCCAAAATTTGGAATTTTCTACCAGATACAGTTAAGAATGCATCCACTGTTCAAGAATTTAAAGCCAAATATTTAGATTTCACATATAACTTGCCATATTCGTTGCATCATTCCCATAGTAATCATTTCTGATTCTACTTGTAAATTAATTTCTGCTTTAATTTTGTCATATAACTTGCCATATTCTTTGCAACACTCCCAAGACATTCATTTTAATTCTATACTTGTAATATAACATATGCATTGTACACTTACACAGAATCATCTTAATGATATACTGTGATATAACCATTTGTATACCTGTATTGTTTGTTTCTCACATTATTTGTCATATAATTTGCCATATCTATTATTGCATCATTCTTAAGGCATTAATTTCAATTCTTTTGATGAAACATAACCTGTTGTTTTTCTATATATTGTTTGTTCTTTTGATAATTGTATATGTAAATAATAGAGGACCACAGGGGAGATTGGGCTTGCCCAACTGTGTTTCCTCTCTAAATAAAGTTATTATTATTATTATTATTATTATTAAACAGTGTAGATCCAGTGCCCAAGGTTATAAAACTGAGCATGGAAACCAGTCTCTAATCTCAAGCATCTGATTGGCTGAAATGGAGACCAGTCGCCATTTCAGCCAATCAGATGCTTTAAATTTGAGACTGGTTTCCAATCTCAGCTTTATAACCTTCAACCCAGATCATCTGGAACATTCATCTGAAATTGTACTGTTTGCTTATTCAATAGGTAACATTTCTGACCAAGATGTGACTTGTTTAGATCCAGATCAGACAGCAAGGATGTGCCATCTGATCTGGATCTACACTGGTCACAGACATGATAAACTTGTATATATGGAGAAAGGGTGATCTGTACTGCCTGCTCTAATGTATTGGCAGCACCCAAGTCAACCCTTTCCTCCATATACACACCATTACAGCATGGGCAAACAATGTAGATCCAGATCAGCCGGCACATTGGTGCCATCTGATCATGATCCGCACTGTTCGCTATTTAATTTTTTAGGTTATTTCTGACCAAATAGCGACCAAATAGAACGAATTTGCTGGCTGATCTGGATCTACACCGGTCGCACACGTGTAAAAATGTATATATATGGAGAAAAGGGTAACAGCTTCACACTCAAACTAAGCAGGTATCCAAGCCTCTTCAATTTTGTTTTGTTTTTGTGTTGCCTGCAATAGGATACATTGGGATCCTATTGTCTGTCAGCAACATTGTTGGGGATGTCTGGTTGTTCCCTTACTTTAATATGAAACTTAATTTTGCCTATGATTTTGAAAATACTGGTCCTATTTACTAAATACATGGAATAAAACATCTTCATGAATAAAGCTATCTCTGACAACAAGAATGATAACTCCTGTTTCAATATTTTATTGGTTATTCCTCTTTCAAATTACTTAATATTGCCTTACATATTGAAAGTCAATGTCCCATTAACTAAATAATTGGAATATATCATTTGACTGAACAAAGCCATCTCTGAAAACAAGAATGATAACTCCTGTTTCACTATTTTTAGTTATACCCCTTTCAAATTACTTTAATATGGAATTTTAAGTGTTGCTTATAACTTTGAAAGTACATTTTCTATTAAAAAGTAAATAAATAGAATATATATTGTCTGTATGAACAAAGCCATTTGTGACAACAAAAATGATAACTTGTGTTTCACTATTTTTTTGAGGAATGCCCCTTTCAATGAATTTAATATGGAACTAAATGAAACTATAAAATCCTTATCCTATTTACTTAATAATTGGAGTATTTGTTACAATAAGAATGATAACTCCAGTTACACTATTTTTTCAAGTTATGCACCAAATTCGAGTTGTTAATTAAAACACTTTAAGAAAATGAACAATGAATCACCATTCTAAGGTGATTTTGTAGACAGCATATTTTTTACCTAGTGTGGGTTTGTAAGAGTATGAGAACAGTCTATGTTTTGTTGGTTGACCAATGTTTATATATGGGGTGAATTTTCAGGTACATATCCACTACCCCACACACAACACCCTCCAATTTTTTTTTTATTTACTTTTTTGTTGTTGGTGATCGGGAGAATCTTGGATATTCCCCACCCACCTTCCAAAAAAAAATAAAATTGTATTATTAAGATATAAGGCTATAGCAAATGGTATAAAATTAATGACACATACCCTATAATGGGTTATCTTTGCGATCGAAAATTTTTGCGATTTTGGCGTAATTTTAATTTTCGTGTTTGTAATTTTAGCAAATTTGCGCTCACAGAAATTGACGCAGAAATTGTTGGGAATTTTCGGTGTTTTTAATTTTTGCGAATTCACATCAGTCGCGAAAATAGCGAAAAAGTATTATACTTTGAAGTAATGAGTGGTTAACCCTTTCCTCCATAGACACACCTTTATTGCAGTTGTGCCGGCTGATCTGGATCTTCACTGGTCGCACATGTGTAAAAATGCGTATATATGGAGGAAAGGGTTAAGTGGGATGGGCTGGGGTTCTGGGTGGTGTACCGTGCTTCAGACTTGGATTATCTATTTTTATGTTAGCCAGAAATGAATTACCCGTTGCATTTAGAATGAGTATTGTCCGTTGGCCTAACAAGGATCACACTAAGTGGTTGAAAAATATCATGGGGTTACCATGCAAGCCTTCAGTTTTTGGTTAACATATATGTCATGTAGAAAATAGATGCAAAGCTTAAAAAAGCCAAGTCTCTGTTCATTATTTATCAATGAATTCTTAATAAATTCCTTTATGCTTTCCCTTTAACCCTTTAATACTCCGTATGTGCAACCACTGTAGATCCAGATCTATGCTGTCTAATCTGGATCTACACAGGTCCCATCATAATCAGAAATAACCTAATAAATCTAAAAGTTGACAGCGTAGCCTGATCAGATGGAACAAAAATTCTGGCTGATCTGGATCTATACTGTTTGCCCATGCAAGAAAGGTGTAACTATACAGTGAAAAGGTAAAGTGTTCAAGATTTACAATTTCATTATCAGCAAGTGAAATTTAAGTAGATGAAGATTGGGGAAAATTATAGGTTTGTAGTTTGTTTTTTTAAAATGTCCTTTGAACATCAGTTACGTCTTTAGTCACGATGGGACCGGTGCGGACTCATCCAGCCATCTGATATGGGTCTACAGTGTGAACAATTAGTCAACAATTTTTTGAACCCAACCTGTCCTCCCTGCAAACCATTAGGATGGTGACAATGTCCTTTGATTCATTCATATGTTAACACTTCCCCCCAAATATAGTCCTTTATGGCATGGGCAAACAATGTAGATCCAGATCAGCTGGCTCATCTGATACATCTGATCAGGATCTGCACTTTTTGCTTTATTGTGGCAATTCTGAGCAAAAAATGAAAAAGACAGATCCTGGTCTGATGACACAGATATGCTAGGGCGAACAGTTTAGATCCAGATCAGCCGGCACATCCGTGCCGTCTGATCAGGATCTAAACTGCCGGCTGATCAGGATCTAAACTGTTCGCTTTTTGATTTAATAGGTTATTTCTGACCAAAATGCGACCAGTGCAGATCCTGATCAGACGGCACTGTATCTACAGTGCTTGCACTTGCAGTAAAATGTGTATATAATAGTAAAGGGCTAAAGATGTCACAACTCAAGGTCTACACTTTACACAACTTAGATGGAGAGTTTGCCAGTTCTAGTTTACACTTAACCCTTTCCTCCATATATACGCCTTTTTACGCATGTGCGAACAGTGTAGATCCAGATCAGCCTGCACATCCGTGCTGTCAGATCAGGATCTGCACTGATTGCATTTTGGTCAGAAATAACGTAATGAAGCAAAAAGCGAACAGTGCAGATCCTGATCAGACGGCACGGATGATCTGGATGGATCTAAACAGTTTGCCCTAGCAATAAAGGAATATCTAAAAAGACTATGGAGGAAAGGCTTAACCCTTTCCTGGATAGATACGCATTTTTACGCATGTGCGACCAGTGTAGATCCAGATCAGCCGGCACATCCGTGCCGTCTGATCAGGATCTGCACTGGTCGCATTTTGGTCAGAAATAACCTAATAAAGCGAACAGTTTAGATCCTGATCAGACGGCACGGATGTGCCGGCTGATCTAAATCTTAACTGTTCGCCCTCGCAATAAAGGTGTGTCTGTACAAGAAAGGGTCAAAGCAGTTTAATTTTCAATTAAAAATGAAGATTAATTTGGTAAATTCATAGTGTATAGTATTTACACGTAGGATTTGACATTAATATTTCTATTTTTTCTCTTTCTTTTTTTTAAATTCTTTTTAAAAACGTGACACAAAAACTTGCATTTTTTTTAAGTCTTTAATGAACTCGTTCTGAGTCAGTCTTTTTATAGAGCAAACTCAGTTTCATTTATTATATTTTCACATTTTGTTTATGAGAAAGAAAGAAATGCATGATGCAGATTTTTAATACCTTCTTTATTTCTTCATTTTTTATCGAGTTTCCCCTTTGCCCTCTTTCCTGCAGTTTGAATGAATGAGTGCAGCTTTGAAACCATTGATATTAACATTTATTGCACACTGCACTAAATGGCCATATTTCTAGGATTTTTAAAATAATCAATGACCGTCTGCAAAAGTCAAGTAAAGTCATCTATATCAGGCAGATGCAGTAATGCCTGCAGAAAAAAGCTTGCATTTGGCAGTCTGCCAAGATAATAAAAATTGTCACAAAATGGTTAACCGAGCTTTTTATTTGCAAATGTGCAGCAAACAGAGCTGTCTGCTGCATAGTGCAGTGCAGATGTAGAGTATAGGATGTATTCAGGTGTTAACTACGTTCATATTAAAAATTAATGGAGAAATAAAAAGGCTTTCCCAGCGGGGAGTAAAATGCAGTTGTTACATTTTTATGTCAGTCAGTCATAAAACCTGTTCAACTGTCTAGTTTTTTCTGGTGTTTTTGTTCACCATTTTCCTGTTGCATAAATTACTGACACAAGATCTATAAATTGGCTAACTGAAAAAAGATGATAAAATATGGGTGAAAATTGAAACCAATTTATTGTTGAAACTTAATAATAGGGGTGAATTAACTTAAGGGAGTTAAAAACTGGGTTCATTCCTAGGTCATGTTTTATCCATTTATTCTTAAATTTGTAAGTCAAAGTGTAGAAAAGATTTACATTTTTTGTTTTAATGCTCTAGTCTAGACTCAAAAAAGAAATAATTTCAAAGGGCCCAGGTTCTCAACTCTTTTCTAGTGGTATTTAGAAAAAAACCAAGAACAAGCTTTTGCAGAAAAGAAGCAAAACATTAATACATAGTAATTACATACAATGCTTGCCTTATCAGATTATGTTAAAAACACTACTAGTTGAATGTTTTATGCCTCAACTTTTATTATTAAAGTTCTTTTGTAATATAATAATCAACTATGTGAACTTTTTTGATATTATGCAATATAAAAACACAGCTAAATAATAATGGCATTGAACTGTAAAAAGGATGTAATAAAGCAAAGAACATCATATGACAGTTTATTTATCCTAATGATGTTATTTCGTTGTTTGCTCAACTATTTAACCCTTTCCTCCAAAAAAACGCATTTTTACACATGTGCGACCAGTGTAGATCCAGATCAGCCGGCACATTCGTGCCGTCTGATCTGGATCTGCACGGGTCACATTTTGGTCAGAAATAACCTAATGAATCAAAAAGCGAACAGTTTAGATCCTGATCAGACGGCACAGATGTGCCGGCTGATCTGGATCTAAACTGTTCGCCTTAGCAATAAAGGTGTGTCTGTACGGGAAAGGGTTAAAGCCCTGGTGGCTCAACAGTGTAGTAAAAGTGGGCACAAAAGCTGATTGATTGATTTCTTAAAAGTAGCAAAATAGCTTACCTTAACCCTTTCCTGGATAGATACGCATTTTTACGCATGTGCGACCAGTGTAGATCCAGATCAGCCGGCACATCCGTGCCGTCTGATCTGGATCTGCACTGGTCGCATTTTGGTCAGAAATAACCTAATGAATCAAAAAGGGAATAGTTTAGATCCTGATCAGATGGCACGGATGTGCCGGCTGATCTGGATCTAAACTGTTCGCCCTAGCAATAAAGGTGTATCTGTACAGGAAAGGGTTAAGTCATAAGATTCAAATCTTAATTAATTTTTAAAATTTGTCATGTGCATGACTTTTCAATTGAACTTAATTGATTGTTGTAGGTATGAAATAATGAGACAGGTTCACTGTCCTTATTGTTTATTTGTGATGCTGTTTCTGGTAAACTCGTACTGTGGCATAACAGATGGAATTTATTACAAAAATCTCGTAGAATATCTAATAAGCCCTATTGTGATACATCAGTACTTTTTGCAATCAGCACTCAAGAATGTAAAAAAATTGAGCTGAAGTAACCTGACAGTTTTCTGTCTGTGTGACCATTTTTATGCCCCCGGCATCTAGTGATTGAACCGTCCGTCCGTCTGTCCGTCCGTCCGGTTAACATTTTTCGGCAAGTTGGATATTTCTCAATTTCTACAAAGAGCATTGGCATGAAAGTTTACACACTTACTAAACAGTTCACAGGTCATGACCCTGACAAGTTACATAACTCTGGGTACCTTATTTCTGGTGTTATCTCCCCTTTTTGTACTTAAAAAAAATGGTTAACCTGTTTCGGCAAGTTGGATATTTTTCCATTTCTACAAAGATCATTAGCATGAAAGTTTACAAACTTACTATACAGTGCACAGGGTATGACTCTTAACAAGTTACATAACTCTGGCTATCTTAATTCGGGGTTTTCTCCCCAATTTGTACTTAGAGATAAATGGTTAACATTTTTCAGCAAGTTGGATATTTCTCAATTTCTACCAAGAGCATTGGCATGAAAGTTTACACACTTACTTAACAGTTCACAGGTCATGACCCTGACAAGTTACATAACTCTGGATACCTTATTTCTGGTGTTATCTCCCCTTTTTGTACTTAGAAAAATGGTTAACCTGTTTCGGCAAGTTGGATATTTTTCCATTTCTACAAAGATCATTAGCATGAAAGTTTACAAACTTACTATACAGTGCACAGGGTATGACTCTTAACAAGTTACATAACTCTTGCTATCTTAATTCGGAGTTTTCCCCCCAATTTGTACTTAGAGATAAATGGTTAACATTTTTCGGCAAGTTGGATATTTCTCAATTTCTACCAAGAGCATTGGCATGAAAGTTTACACACTTAACAGTTCACAGGTCATGACACTGACAGGTTACATAACTCTGGGTACCTTATTTCTGGTGTTATCTCCCCTTTTGTACTTAGAAAATGGTTAACTTATTTCGGCATGTTGGATATTTCACAATATCCACAAACAGATCTGGCATTAAAGTTTACACACATACTTAACAGTGCACAGATGATGACCCTTACAAGTTACGTAAGTCTGGCTACCTTTTTTCTGGGATTATCTCCCCATTTTATACTTGGATATAAATGGTTAACTTGTTTTATTTCATTTTTGCCCTTTTTCGCTTAGAAATTAGAATTAAGACTTAGAAATTATGGTTAAAGTTTCATTGTTAGTGTTTTTCTAAGGTAATTCTATAGAAAAGGTTTAAAACAGATGTACTTAACATACTTTGGTGAAAGTGTTGAGTGGTTACTATACTATACTATACTATACTATACTATACTATACTATACTATACTATACTATACTATACTATACCATACCACACCACACCACACCACACCACACCACACCACACCACACCACACCACACCACACCACACCACACCACACCACACCACACCACACCACACCACACCACACCACACCACACACCACACCACACCACACACCACCACCCCCACCACCACTACCACCACCACACCACCACCCCCCACACCACCACCACCCCCCACCACCACATCTCACACCACACCACCACCACCCCACCACACCACCAACAATAATACCGTCAACAACACCACCAACAACACCGTCAACAACACCACCAACAACACCGTCAACAACACCACCAACAACACCGTCAACAACACCACCAACAACAACACCACCACCAACAACAATAGCATCAACAACACCAACAACCAACAACAATAGCATCAACAACACCAACAACTGACAACACCAACAACAACACTGACAACTACACCAACAACAACACCAACACCACCAACATTACCAACACCAACAAAAATACCAACAACAGCAACAACACCCACACCACCAACAACAGCAACCAGCATACCATACCTTACTATACTGCACCACACCCCACCACATCACTATAGGTGGGGCAGGGATAGTGGGTTGATGGGTGTGGGATCAGGGGTGTATGGACTGGGTTGTGTAAACCCTCTAAAAAAACTACAATAATAAAGTAACTGTAATTTATTGATTTCCTAACTTGGATTAAGTGTAACGTGCCTCGAGCGGAAGGCACTCAGACTATTTGTCTCAGCTTAGATATATAGTAATTTTTCTCTCAAAAATGATTTCAACATATATGGCTGAGCAATGTATTTTGGTTAAACAATATAATGAATTTTTCTAAGCTACTTTGCTTCAAAATGATTTCAATGATTTTAGAAATGATTGGGGTGAAACACAATAATCAGGATAAGAATCAGCTGAACATATAACAATATTCCCAAGGCAATGAACCACCTGGACAAATAATTGATCTCTAACTAAAGTTTCAACCGCTCACCCAAACCAAAATCACAGTCCGAAACAAAACAATCACACACGAACTTCAAGCACAATCTCAGCGCATATGCTGAGCAATAAAACAAATAAGAACCACAATACTGTTTCAAACTCTTATAATAAAAGCAAACCTGAGCAACATCAAATTTCAAAATAATGCTCAACACGGTTTGAACAATCACCATTCAAACAAAACCCTAAACAAACAACCTTCAACACTAAAATCTAGCCTAGCCTGTTGAACAATAGTGTTTCAGACGCATGTGTTTCCAGCAATTGTCTGAAGACACTATTTAAAACCCTATTCTCAACTCTTACTCTCAAACTACATGTGGCTCAGACGCATGTGTTTCCAGCAATTGTCTGAGGTCACTATCTAACCCTATCCTCAACACTTATGCTGAAGCTACCTTATAAGTGGCTCAGACGCATGTGTTTCCAGCAATTGTCTGAGGTCACTATCTAACCCTATCCTCAACACTTTTGCTGAAGCTACCTTATAAGTGGCTCAGACACAAGTGTTTCCAGCAATTGTCTGAGGACACTATCTAAAATCCCTATCCTGATACTTACTCTGAAGCTACCTTACAAGTGTCTCAAACGCATGTGTTTCCAGCAATTGTCTGAGGACACTGTCTAAATCAACCCTAGCTTCAACCAATACTTTCACACTGAAACAACCCGGTCAATATGCCCTAGTACAGAGTTGTACTATATTGGACCTATAATGCAGACCAATGCTGAATCCAAATTCAACGATGTGAACACCTCGACTCTCAGAAACAGACTGCCTTGTGTCAATGAACGGCACTTGCTTATATACCATTTGAAGGAATTCCTTGGACTTTTCCGTTCAACTACACTAATTTAACACAAAGCATTAAAACAACCAAAAAGATTTAGCGGTTAGACTCGGCCCAAGCTAAATCATCAAATAATTTCCTCACATAAGAAACTTTTGTTCATGTGTGTGTGTTGGGTGTCATAAACTCCTGAATCACTCCCAGTTTAAATGAAGCCCAGTTTTAAATGTGCTTAAATATGTCTGACTTCGAATAGTCGAGCGTGCAGTCGTTTCCGACTGGCTCTTGTTATGATAAATTCTTTTCATGTACAGGTTCTGGCACCAGACGGTTATTTTCATTATTTAGAACTAACTTGTGATTTTAGTTGCAGTTTTAACACTGTGCTATCGTTTAAAATTTGTATCGTTACAAACTTCGCTACCGGGGGCATATGTGTTTTCCGAACACAGCTTCTTGTTTTCCCTTGATACCTACTTGCAAATCCTTTTGACAAAATAAAATCAGTGCGAACTCACTTAATCACTTAATCAAGAAATTTGTTATTGTATACATAATGCTCGTTAAAAGGATGCATAGATGTGGAAAAAGAGATTCGGAGCGCTGCTATAAATAACTGATAAGTAAAAACATCACGGTCTTTACCATCAAATTATTTTTATTATGTACAGAAAATTTTGTTAAAGAATTACCTGATAAGGAATCGAAACGTGTAATACTGATTGCATTAACTTCAATTATTAAAACTTAAGAAATGCACGACCTGATGTGTACTTTTTTAACCCTTTCCTTGATATATACACATTTTTATGCATGTGTGACCAGTGTAGATCCAGATCAGCTGGCACATTCGTGCCGTCTGATCAGGATCTGCACTGGTCGCATTTGGTCAGAAATAACTTAATAAATAAAAAAGCGAACAGTTTAGATCCTGATCAGGTGGCATGGATGTGCCGGCTGATCTGGATCTAAACTGTTTGCCCTAGCAATAATGGTGTATCTATACAGGAAAGGGTTAAGCGTATAATTGCCTGGAAAAACTTCAGGAGTTGTTACAATGTATGTACATTGAACCCACTTTACATTTGCTATGAACACCTGTGCATTTTTCCTATAGATCTTTGTTATTTTTATATTGTACTTGATGCTGGATGCTGTATTACATCAAATGCACGAACTTCTATTTTGTATTTAATAAGTGTTTTTCAATATATAATATAAACTGGTAAGAACCCTTAAACAAATAAATATGATGTATTATTTTTTCGTCGGCGGCAGCTGCGCTGTCGTCCGGTAGTCCCCAAACTTTAATATGAAACTTAATGTTGCCTATAACTTTAAGAGTACTTGCCCTATTAACTTAATACTGGGGATATATCATCTGCATGAACAAAGCCATCTTTGACAACAAGATCGATAACTCCTCTTTCACTATTTTTTGAGTAATGCCCCTTTTCAATGACTTTAATATGAAACTTTATTATGAAACTTAATATTGTTTATGAGTTTGAAAGTCCTTGTCCTATCAACTTAATACTGGGGACATATGATCTGCATGAACAAAGTCTATTTTTAAAATAAGAATGATAACTCCTGTTTCCTTAGTTTTTGAGTTATGCCCCTTTGAAATGACTTTAATATGAAACTTAATGTTGCATATAACTTTCAAAGTAATAGTCCTATTAACTTAATACTTCGTCTGCATGAACAAAGCCATCTGTGCCAAGAAGATTAATAACTCAAGTTTCACTATTTTTTGAGTTCTACTCCTTTTAAATGACTTAAATGTGAAACTTAATGTTGCCTGTAACATTGAAAGTCCTTATCCTATTAAATAAATATGTGGAATATAATATCTGCATGAACAAAACCATCTCTGACAACAAGAATGATAACTCCAGTTTCACTATGTTTTGAGTTATGCTCCTTTCAAATGACTTAAATATGAAATTTAATATTGCCTATAATTTTGAAAGTCCTTATCCTGTTAACATAATAATTAGAATATATCATCTTCATGAACAAATTCATTTGTTATGCCCCTTTCAGTTAACTTTAACCTGAAACTTAATTGCTTATAACTTTGTAATATTGTAGTATTGCAATTATTACATCTTTTTTATCTTATGTGATAATAGACAGGCCCACATTTCAACTTTTTGCAAGCAGGCGACACATGTGTTCTGCTTACAGTTAGTACGAAATTCAGAAGTCGGTCGAAATTCCTGTATATATAAGCATTTTAAATTGAATATTAACTTGCACACCTATTATTTTGTTTGAACATAATAAAGCACTAAGCATTTTAAGTTCTATGCAACTTCTGCAGATCAAGACTTTATCTGTAAGCTTGGGAGGCAGTAAGCACATTGAACAATGGTTTCATACGGTGTATGACAGGACCAGTTCGTGTTAACAATTACCGTTAGTACATATTTTTTATTGATTTGACAAGGTACCAAGTTCAATGATTCTTTGGTCTTTCAAAACGTCTTCAGGGGTATAATTAACATCAGACCCTACATCGGGTCACAATTTCTCGCACTTTTGGTTCATAACCCTGAAACTAGTATCATTTTTTGTCAGACGAAACATTCAACTGCCAGTTTTCAAACACCCAGAAGACGGAAGTCATTTTACATAAGCCTTTTTTTTTATATAAACCTACCCTTTTTGGAACACATTATTCAATTATTATTGCAAAAAGACCAAAATATCTTCAACGAATATTTCACTTTATTCGTGCGTAAAAAGATTTTCGTTGTGAGAATTACGCATTTAGTATAAAACACAGATTGGACCGTGAACTGTGTTTTAATCATTGTATTTACTAGGCGGTGGTACAGTAGTTTAATACTCGTTTTAAAAAACTGTAGCGACTGCCTTTAAGCAAAAGAAATTGACCTTTTTTATTCTGCTTTAAAATATTGGTGATTTTTATAATCAATATGAAAATTGAAAGTTGTACAAAAAGAGATGCAAAAAAGAGATGACTAAGTATCTGATGATTGCAGCTGCTGTTTTTAGTTTGGTAATGTAAAATCATTTAAATTTACAGGAGATTTGTTTTCAGATAATTTGTCATCTTTGTCAATACAGTAAGAATACTACCTAGAAGGTGATACAAAATAAAACGTATTCCTTTAGAATGCTTTTTAACTGTCTATGCGATATAGACATTTTATTGCATGTGTGACCAGTTAGATCAAGATCATCTGGCACATCTGTGCTGTCTGATCTGGATCTGCACTGGTCACTTTTTGGTCCGAAATTACGTTACGAATCAAAAGACAACAGTGCAGATTCTGATCATACCACTTGGATATTCCAGCTGATCTGGATTTACACTGGTAGCACACATGTTAAATTGCATATACCTGGTGTAAAGGGTTAAATTTGATGACATTTAACATTAATATTTTTAAACTAGAATCTGTTTTTGTGAAAAACGCATGTCTCCCCCCATCGCCCTATTGAATGAAGGCCAAGGAAGTGATATCACCTTTTTGAAACGGAAGCCTGTGTCATTTATTATGGTATAATGAACATGCACATATATATATATATTAACTCTACGGGCCCCTGTGGTGTTGAAGTCTGGCCTAAATACCCCAAAGTCAACAGGGTTCTTCAAGGCTGTAACAGCAACCATTGTATGAAGTTTGTAGGCTCTAGGTAAAATAAAACTCCAGTTAGTGAGAGGAAACCATTTTCACTCATCGGGCCCCTGTGACCTTGACCTTTGACCTACTGACCCCAAAATCAATAGGAGTCCTCTACTCAATAAGGACATCCATCGTATTAAGTTTGAATGCTCTGGGAGAAATAGAACTCCTGTTATTGAGTGGAAATGGTTTTCACACTTCGGGCCCCTGTGACCTTGACCTTTGACCTACTGACCCCAAAATCAATAGGGTTCTTCTACTCAATAAGAGCTATCACCCTATGAAGTTTGAAGGCTCTGGGTCAAAGGGTACTCGAGTTATTGAGCGGAAACGGTTTTCACACCGAGCCCCTGTGACCTTGACCTTTGACCTACTGACCCCAAAATCAATAGGGTTCTTCTACTCAATAAGGGCTATCACCCTATGAAGTTTGAATGCTCTGGGTCAAAGGGTACTCGAGTTATTGAGCTGAAACAGTTTTCACACTTCGGGCCCCTGTGACCTTGGCCTTTGACCTACTGACCCCAAAATCATAGAGTTCTTCTACTCAATAAGGGCTATCACCCTATGAAGTTTGAATGCTCTGGGTCAAAGGGTACTCGAGTTATTGAGCGGAAACGATTTTCACACTTCGGGCCCCTGTGACCTTGACCTTTGACCTACTGAACCCAAAATCAATAGGGTTCTTCGACTCAATAAGGGCTATCACCCTATGAAGTTTGAAGGCTCTGGGTCAAAGGGTACTCGAGTTATTGAGCGGAAATGAAGTGTGACAGACGGACAGACAGACAGACGGACAAGGCAAAAACAATATGTCTCCCCCAGAGGGGAGGAGACATAAATATCAAGTTTTGTGGTAAACATAATTTAAGCTTAATATTTTGCAATAATGTCAGCTGGAAAAAGAAACTTAAATGAGCAATTCATAGACATGCAAAACTAGAATGATATTTTAAGCTAAAATTATAGTTTGTTTTTTTTAAAAACTGCTGCTGTTTCCAAAGACTGAAAAAAAAACATATAACTATACCCTTCACACTCCTAGACAATAATATTCAACTAATGTTAGTAATTGTATTTGATAGTTTCACATATGGGTTATTTTTCAGTTCCAGCTATATCATTTTCTACCATTTTTTAGTATAAAACTGATAATGCCATATTATCAATGTTGGCAAATATATAATTACAACTTGTTTAAAAAATTTATTCCTAATTTTGTCATTAAATAAAGGGCTGTCTACAGTTACCATTATTACATTACATTTTGAAACATTTATATAACTGTTGACGAACATGCATGACAGTGCAAAGATCAGAAGAAAAAATCTATTGTTTGTCTGTCTGTCTGTCTGTCCATGCGTCTGTCCGTGCTTCATGAAAACTTAGCGTTGGCTTTAACTTTGCCATTTCTTAATATTTCTTCATGAATCTTTTAAATTGAATTGTCATTATGACAACATGCTTGTGATCATGCCAAATTCTTTAGGTCAAAGTCACATTTGATGGAGTTATGGCTCTTTTTGTACTTGGATTTTGACACAAAAATTAAACGTTGGCTATAACTTTGCCATTTCTCAATATTTCTTCATGAAACTTGCCAATTTTATTGCTTATAACAACACACTCATGATCATGCCAAATTCTTAAGGTCACGGTTCCTTTTAATGGAGTAATGCTCCTTTTTTACTTCGATTTTTGAATGAAAACATAACATTGGCTATAACTTAGCCATTTCCAAATATTTCTTCATGAAACATTCCAATTATATTGCTTATAACAACACACTTGTGATAATGCAAAGTTCTTTAAGTCAAGTTCACATTGGATGGAGTTATGCAGCTTTTTTTACTTGGAATTTTAAAAGAAAACTTAACGTTTGCTATAACATTACTGGTTCTCAATATTTCGTCATTAAACTTTCAAATTATAATGCTCATGACAACACACTCGTGGAGTAAAGGGAACCCTTTAACCCTTTCCTGTACAGATACACCTTTATTGCTAGGGCGAACAGTTTAGATCCAGATCAGCCGGCACATCCGTGCCGTCTGATCAGGATCTAAACTGTTCGCTTTTTGATTCATTATCTTATTTATGACCAAAATGCGACCAGTGCAGATCCTGATCAGACGGCACGGATGTGCCGGCTGATCTGGATCTACACTGGTCGCACATGCGTAAATATGCGTATCTATACAGGAAAGGGTTAAATGAATTTATTGAGCATGACTATTAGACATGATTTGCCTGCACATTATGCAGAAACTGATCTAGGGCCCAAGATCATGAAACTGAGATTGGAGACCAGTCTCTTATCTCAACTTTCTGATAAGCTGAACTGGAAACAAATCTTCATTTCAGTCAATCAGATGCTTGAGATTTTAGACTGGTCAATAGCTTTAGTTTTATGATCTTGGGCATAGAGTAGTTTTATGATCTTGGGCATAGATATACTCTGGATGCAAGCAGTGTTTAACAGGTGAAATCTTAACAAACCTATTGTTTTAATTTGAACATACATCACTGGTCAAGAAAGACATTTTCTTTGATTGCTGCTTTGACTTTTTATTTGGTGTTTATTCAGCATTTATGAGTCTCAAAGACAGAATGTGTATAGCATGTTCCCAAATAAGAAACCTCTTCCTTTTTTTGACAGGATCTTGCATGAACGAGGACTGCAACACTGATGGAGTTATGAAGAAATAAATGAGGTACATTGATGGATAATAAAAATCGGTGATGGATTGGAATGGAATACATTATGTGTAGAAAAAAGTAAGTAAAACAAATATTACTAACTTCAATAGACTATAATAAATAGCCATTTACTCCATATATATGGGTGTTATCGTGTGTGGCAAATGTCACTATGGGGAATCACATGATCAAAATAATCTCTAAACAAATGTAAAACAATGAAAAATGAAGTATATTTTGTCCATGGTTTGTGTGAAGCTTTATTATGTAGCTTATCATATGCCTACTGGAAGGTATAATTATACTGACAATATTTCGCTCATGACCTCTTACTCATAATTTAGAACACCCAAGCACTATAAAACATGGCACTGCAGAGGTAATGGGTAAAATTCTAAACAAAACACTTGTTAGCAGTTGTAGTATAAAACATATAGTCTGTGGTCATATGATAGTACATTTATAAATTCTATTTGTGCAACTCAGAAATGAAAAATTCACAAAATTCAAAATTTCCATATAGCTTAGAGATTATTTTGATCATGTGATTCCCCACAGTGAATGTAGATACTGCTCAGCTGGCACATCTGTACAGTTTGATCTGGATTTACCCTATTCACTACCTGATCAGAAATAACCTAATGAATATAGTGTGAACAGGGTAGATCCTGATCAGGCAGAACAGTTGTGCTGGCTGATCTGGATCTACACTTGTCATTTTGGGATAACAGCCAGATCCCATGAACTAAAGAGATAGCTGCACATAGCATTTTCGACAATGAACTATTGTAAATGCAAGATGCTGTGAGAAAACTTGAGTGCAGATGGTTAATAATAGAAGAAAAGAAATGATAGGTTATCATCTGAACTATAATCAAAGAGAAAATGCAATTATAGAAAAATGTACGATTTAAGGTATTGCATTACACTGGATAGGGTTGCAATAAAGCATTAATTACTATTTATCTCAAAAAAATATTGAATATAATTTATGCAAAGCATTTAAGATAAGATTGTCACAAAATCAATATATTATATTAATTTGTTTTTGTCAGAGTTTTAATACAAGTTTCAAATGCTATAATTATTTTTAAGGTAGGTCAGAAAGCAGATTTGTAAATCCAGAATAGGTTGCAGGCAAGATTATCATTGTCACATACAAGATTATTAAGAAGGCTACAAACCAGATTATCATGAAGGTCGCAAACTAGATTATTAAGAAGGCTACAAACCAGATTATCATGAAGGTCGCAAACCAGATTATTAAGAAGGCTACAAACCAGATTATCATGAAGGCCACAAAACCAGATTATTGTGAAGGCCACATACCAGATTATTGTGCAGGCCACAAACCAGATTATCGTGAATACAACAAACCAGATTATCATGAAGGCTACAAACCAGATTATTGTAAAGGCATCAAATCAGGTTGTCATGAAGGCATTAAACCAGAGTATCATTAAGGCCACAAACAAGCTTATTATGAAGGCCACAAACCAGATTTTTGTAAAGGCCAACAACCAGATTTTCATGAAGACCACAAACCATAAAATCATCATGCCCACAAACCAGATTATGAAGAAGGCCACAGTCCAGATTATGATGAAGGCTACAAATCAGATTATTATGAAGGCCACAATCCAGATTATTATGAAGGCCACAGTCCAGATTATGATGAAGGCTACAAATCAGGTTATCATGAAGGCCACAATCCAGATTATTATGAAGGCCACAATCCAGATTATTATGAAGGCCACAATCCAGATTATTATGAAGGCCACAATCCAGATTATTATGAAGGCCACAAACCAGATTATCATGAAGGCCACAAACCAGATTATCATGAAGGCCACAATCCAGATTATTATGAAGGCCACAATCCAGATTATTATGAAGGCCACAATCCAGATTATGATGGAGACCACATACCAGATTATTGTGAAGGCCACAAGCCTAAGTGTCTGATATAGGTGAGTATCAGTCACCATTTATATTTCTGAAACTAATGTTAAAAAAAAATATTATCCCAAAAGGAGGCATAAAGTAATCTTGCTGTCATTCAGTGAGTCTTGGCTGAGTTATGGGCCCTTAGTTATTTTTGACTTATCCTTATCATCAACCACATCATTCCTTTTCTTCACCCACATTATATGTGTTAAGGTCTATAACTCTAACAACAATATTTTCAGGATAATCTCCACTTTAAACTGATTTTTTTTTAAATTGTAATATTGAACTAGACTTGTTGATTACTTGAGGGATTTGCTACAGATTTAAATAAATGATCCTTATCTTCCACATTTTATGTGGTTATCTTTTCCAAAAGCATATTTTATTACATATGTATATTAATTTGATTTCAAATTTCGACGGCATCTGTTTTTAGTGACAGATCTTGTTGTTATTTTGAATTTGTCCCTCTACCCAAATACTTGAACATCTTTCATACTGCCTAGACATAGATGTGATAGAACAGATGAAAATGGCTTAACGAAAAGTATAAGCAGCCAAACCTGTGTATTAGCCGCACCCCCAACTTTTTACTTCCAAATTCTTGGAAAAAGTGCAGCTTATATTCAAACAATGATGGTAAAAAAGGCAGTAAGATGTCCAAAAATAATATTATGTCAGATCATTCTATACTTACATGCTGTTAAAACAAATGCGCCTTAGAATGGTGATATATTGTTTAACTCTTTCCTCCATAGGTACACTTTTATTGCGTGGGCAAACAGTTCAGATCCAGATCAGCTGGCTCATCTAAACAGTTCGCTTTTTGATTCGTAAGGTTATTTCTGACCAAAATGTGACTAGTGCAGATCCTGATCAGACGGCACCGATGTGCCGGCTGATCTTGATCTACACTGGTCGCACATTCCTAAAAAATTCGTATATATGGAGGAAAGGGTAAATATTCTAAAGTGTTTGTATTTCAATGAGCAAAAAGATCATGACAATAAATTGGCTGAAGCATCGACAAAATTTGAATAGACCTTTGTCCAGAATTTGGGTTCAAATCTCTTATGGGTGTGCAGCCTTTTTTTGGCTTCTGCCAAGACATTAGTAATGACAGAATAGATTAATCCACTGAAGCCAATGACAGTTCCATGTTTTATGTCACAATTACAGTGGAATTGTGATAACTTGAAACGTGATAATTCGAAATGACAGTTTAACTCGAAGTCAGCTGCTGGTCCCGTCAATTTTCCTTATATATTTACATGCAAAAAGTTGCGATAACTATTAAAACACAATAACTTGAACATATGAATAAGTCCTTTGAATAAGAAATAAGCACAAATTGATCGCTATAACTTAAAGTACTTATATTGACACGATTTTTCACACTTCCCACGCTAATGTTCGGAGTCTTTTGTTTAGCGCCAACATGTCAAAAAGAGTTGTTAGTGGCACGTCATTGTAATGATATGTTTGTGAAGCAAACAATTAGAGTGATTTGCCTCAAATTAGTGTTAATGTTGTTTCTTCATACAGTCCACACTCGTTGTGTCGAAGTCGTCGGGACCGTACATTTTAATTCGAGATATCCGAAGTTCGACAGATCCGAATTGGCGCCAATGCACGAATATCATACCTATATGATTCTAATGCTGACATGATTGTGAGTGCTAGTACTCGTTTATGAACATTTCAATGGATAAATTAGTTTATGAAAACAGAACAGAAAAATATGTTAACTTGATTATATTTATTACATGTTAAAAACCATCATCGTTAAGTTTCGGTGTTTGTGTAACATCGTCGTCGTCTTCACTCTGAGTGTTAAAGTCGTCTTTCGTTATTTTTTTATTACGTTAACTAATTCAAATTAATATTCGCCCAATAATCGTTAATTTGGAGCTTTTTTGTGCTTCAGTTTTGTTGGGGGATAATTTTTACGTTAGGATCATGTTTTTGCATTTGTTGTCCTAAACGGATGAACGCATAATTTATTGGTCTGGTTGTCACAATGTCATGATTATTGTAATTAAATGTTGTTGTTTTTTTTTTTTAACTGAAATTAATTGCATTTACGAATCCGAATATTTTACATCCGAATGCACTAAATAAGCGAATATTTTACTGAACAGGTGATAATCGTTAATTATTATAAAATAATGGTATCTTGTTTGCCGACAAGTTTTTTCTTTGAAGAAGCCGCGCGCATTGTTCGACCGTGGCAAGTTTCACACTTCGACTTATCCGATGATTTTATAGCACATTTTAGCCGGCGGGTTCTAAATTTACTTCGACTTATGAAAACATTGTTTAAGTCAAATTCGAGTTAAGCGGCGTAATATTATATGAAATAAGAACACATTTTGACGGGACCGTCAAATTAATTCGAGATAACCGATGTTTCGACTTAAGCGAGTTTGACACAACGAATGTGGACTGTATTTATATAATCACGAAAATAAAACCGAGTAATAAAATTATTTTAAAAAATAATTATAATCTTGTTTTATTGAGCAATTATTTAAGTCCCGTATGGTACCGTAATAATTGCACATTGTTAGTTTCTTAAACTCGAATGGTATTAAGGAAAAGTCAAAGTCGCGATAACTCGAAGTTCGAAGTAAATCATCGGTCCCTTGGGACTTCAAGTTATCACAATTCGACTGTATATACGGGTTTTATCCCATGTACAACCGGTGCATCTACACTGTTTGCATCTTGTACAGAAATATCCTAAAGGAATCTAAAATCCAACAGTGCAGATCCTGATAAAGATGTGTTAGGCGCTGCCAGCAAATCAGGATCTAAACTTTTTGCACATGCAATAATAGTCCTAGACTGCAATTAGATTTTTCCTAAGAAGTTATTCAAATAGAATTTTCCAAGAAATTGTCATGATTTATGCATATCTGGCATATCCTGATATCAGTGCAACTGCTGATGGCATGCATATCATCACAGCACAAATCATGTATTAAGGAAAATACATAATGGAGTTATTAGGGATGTGATAGGGTGCAAGCATATTACGTCATAAATACAAAGAGGATATTTGTTTGTACCAGTGTAAGATAGAAATATATTTCACAGAGTGAGCTTCGGAATTCCTATTTTCACGAGTGGCAAAGCCACAAGTGAAAATACATAGCTCGGGAGTTCACGAGTGAAATATATTTCCATCTTTCACTGGTAAAAAAAAAATTTCTTTTTATTTAATGCTTTTAGTGCACAATTTGTGTGAATTTGACAGAAAAATTGTAAGAATTGGCGCCAAAACCACTTGTTTATGACGTGACGTCATGACATCAAATATCCAAATTTGAGCCCGTTTTCTAAACGTTCTCAATGTGAAAAAAGCAGTGAAAATAAAAATGATAATTCCACTGTTTGAAAACAGTGAAATACCACTTTTATTTTGTCAGGAAATTCTATAATTCACTGAAAAGCATAAAATAAAATGTATGTTTGTGCAAACAGTATAACATCATAGACAGCACAGATCGAGAGCTTGGAACAAAAATGGACTATCTCTTTTTTTATTCTATTTGAGTTAGACCAGTATTGCACTAAGGCCTCAAAATAATCTACACTGGTGGCTTTTGTGATAAAACCTGCATATCCAGGAATAAAAGGTTAAGTAAACAAGTGATTGTTGATTGTTTTACAACAATCTACCTAGGGTTGTACAGGGTCCGACCCCCACACAGTGTACTGTTAATCGTTACAACAATCTACCTATGGTTGTACAGGGTCCAACCCCCACACAGTGAACTGTTAATTGTTACAACAATCTACCTATGGTTGAACAGGGTCCAACCCCCACACAGTGTACTGTTAATTGTTACAACAATCTACCTATGGTTGAACAGGGTCCAACCCCCACACAGTGTACTGTTAATTGTTACAACAATCTACCTATGGTTGAACAGGGTCCAACCCCCACACAGTGTACTGTTAATTGTTACAACAATCTACCTATGGTTGTACAGGGTCCAACCCCCACACAGTGAACTGTTAATTGTTACAACAATCTACCTATGGTTGTACAGGGTCCAACCCCCACACAGTGTACTGTTAATTGTTACAACAATCTACCTATGGTTGTACAGGGTCCAACCCCCACACAGTGAACTGTTAAATGTTAAACAATCTACACGTATATGGTTGTACAGGGTCCAACCCCCACACAGTTTACTGTTAATTGTTACAACAATCTACCTATGGTTGTACAGGGTCCAACCCCCACACAGTGTACTGTTAATTGTTACAACAATCTACCTATGGTTGTACAGGGTCCAACCCCCACACAGTGTACTGTTAATTGTTACAACAATCTACCTATGGTTGTACAGGGTCCAACCCCCACACAGTGTACTGTTAATTGTTACAACAATCTACCTATGGTTGTACAGGGTCCAACCCCCACACAGTGTACTGTTAATTGTTACAACCATCTACATATGGTTGTACAGGGTCCAACCCCCACACAGTGTACTGTTAATTGTTACAACAATCTACATATGGTTGTACAGGGTCCGACCCCCACACAGTGTACTGTTAATTGTTACAACAATCTACCTATGGTTGTACAGGGTCCGACCCCCACACAGTGTACTGTTAATTGTTACAACAATCTACCTATGGTTGTACAGGGTCCGACCCCCACACAGTGTACTGTTAATTGTTACAACAATCTACCTATGGTTGTACAGGGTCCGACCCCCACACAGTGTACTGTTAATTGTTACAACAATCTACCTATGGTTGCACAGGGTCCGACCCCCACACAGTGTACTGTTAATTGTTACAACAATCTACCTATGGTTGTACAGGGTCCAACCCCCACACAGTGTACTGTTAATTGTTACAACAATCTACATATGGTTGTACAGGGTCCAACCCCCACACAGTGTACTGTTAATTGTTACAACAATCTACCTATGGTTGTACAGGGTCCAACCCCCACACAGTGTACTGTTAATTGTTACAACAATCTACCTATGGTTGTACGGGGTCCAACCCCCACACAGTGTACTGTTAATTGTTACAACAATCTACCTATGGTTGTACAGGGTCCAACCCCCACACAGTGTACTGTTAATTGTTACAACAATCTACCTATGGTTGTACAGGGTCCAACCCCCACACAGTGAACTGTTAATTGTTAAACAATCTACACGTATATGGTTGTACAGGGTCCAACCCCCACACAGTTTACTGTTAATTGTTACAACAATCTACCTATGGTTGTACAGGGTCCAACCCCCACACAGTGTTCTGTTAATTGTTACAACAATCTACCTATGGTTGTACAGGGTCCACCCCCCACACAGTGTACTGTTAATTGTTACAACAATCTACCTATGGTTGTACAGGGTCCAACCCCCACACAGTGTACTGTTAATTGTTACAACAGTCTACATATGGTTGTACAGGTTCCAACCCCCACACAGTGTACTGTTAATTGTTACAACAATCTACATATGGTTGTACAGGGTCCAACCCCCACACAGTGTACTGTTAATTGTTACAACAATCTACCTATGGTTGTACAGGGTCCAACCCCCACACAGTGTACTGTTAATTGTTACAACAATCTACCTATGGTTGTACAGGGTCCAACCCCCACACAGTGTACTGTTAATTGTTACAACAATCTACCTATGGTTGTACAGGGTCCAACCCCCACACAGTGTACTGTTAATTGTTACAACAATCTACATATGGTTGTACAGGGTCCAACCCCCACACAGTGTACTGTTAATTGTTACAACAATCTACCTATGGTTGTACAGGGTCCGACCCCCACACAGTGTACTGTTAATTGTTACAACAATCTACCTATGGTTGTACAGGGTCCGACCCCCACACAGTGTACTGTTAATTGTTACAACAATCTACCTATTGTTGTACAGGGTCCGACCCCCACACAGTTTACTGTTAATTGTTACAACAATCTACCTATGGTTGTACCGGGTCCGACCCCCACACAGTGAACTGTTAATTGTTACAACAATCTACACGTATATGGTTGTACAGGGTCCGACCCCCACAAAGTGTACTGTTAATTGTTACAACAATCTACCTATGGTTGTACAGGGTCCGACCCCCACACAGTGTACTGTTAATTGTTACAACAATCTACCTATGGTTGTACAGGGTCCAACCCCCACACAGTGTACTGTTAATTGTTACAACAATCTACCTATGGTTGTACAGGGTCCAACCCCCACACAGTGTTAAAACTAGAGTTTAACTTACTGTACTTACTGATGCTTAATATTGGCGGTGTCAAATTTTTGCGTATTTTGAATAAGGCTTAATTATTCTATTGCTAAATTCTAAGTGCGAAAACATTATCACGGCTACCTATTAATAGATTTCTTTGTTTTATTCACAACATATTCTAATTATATAATTTTTGTATCACTTAGTATATTTCTTTCTTTTTTGAAGCAATAAAATAAAATAAAGAACACATTCATGAACCTTTGTTTCCTGTTGTTAACATTTTTATTCAGGTATATTAAAAGAAAATACATTATTTGAAACTTGCAGCAATTTTTGTTCATCAAAAGAGACAACTGCAACATAATATTTACTAGTGTATCATAGTTGTCTACCTTTCAGATATTAAAATGGCGGTGTAATGAATTGACGATGATTTAAATTGGTGATGTTTTGAATTGATTCAGCTGACCTTGACTGCCAATATAACCAAAATTAAACCCCTATTAAAATAAGTACTTATACAGTAATTAGGGGCGGCTTCAGTCGTGATTGCACTGTCATCAGTAAAAAAAATAAAAATGTCAAAATCTCTGTAACAGCAAAATGCAATTCAATAAAACTTTGCAAAAATAATCATTACTTATCTATCTTCATTTTATATATGTTAAGGAAAGTTAGAACAGAAAAACATTCTAGACCTAAATATTCCCCGAAAATATATTTATGTAAATTCAAAAAAACTAAACAATGCAAATTTCTAAAGGAAAAAATAATTTACCTTATTTTTCAAAAACACAAAATTGTGGACTTCAATGCAAAACATTAAAGAACATATAAGATAAAAAAATGCCTGTTGATTGTTACAATAATGTAATAATAGATGGCTGTCCAGTTCAGAAACTAGAGACACTTGTCAACCTAATTAAGAACACAGTTGATCAATTTGCTTCTTGCTCTCCGAAAGCCAATAACAAGCAAAAAAAGGACAAGGACAATTCAATTAAGAAACTGAATGTATATCTTTTATCATTATTATGAAAAGGTAAATAGTATAGCTTTTTTAATTAGTGCTTTGGGTATTGTAAAACGTGCTTTAAAATAAGCGTTAACACGCGTCAACAAATTTATTCTTGAAATAGCCTTGAAATGTACTGGAAGTGCTAAATACCTAGAAATATGTCTATTTTTGAAATGTCCTTAATAAGTACTGGAAGGTTTTGCGAAATTCCTGAAAACATACTTACAAATTTATTCTTGAAATAAAATTTAAAAGTACTGGAAGTTTTTGTGAATCATGTGAAACATTAAACATATCACCTGACACATGTGGTAAATGCTTGTAGACTGAACAAAAATCTTCAAAAAGATACTTTTAAAACACTTATATGAGTGAATCAGATAGCTTGTCAAAACATTACACCAGAATATTAAAATTTCTGTTGTTTTTTTACAAAATAAAATGATTTGTGTTTTTTTCCCAGTACCGCAGTTTGTTGGGGGAAACTTTGAGATCTGGAAGTTTTTAAATATTTAAGGTTCTGTTTAACATTAGGAATTCGAAAAGTTTGCCTTGGTCACAAGTCCCATGTTAAGGAATAACTGATGAGTTGACACCAACTTAATAATGCGTTGCCCAAATTTGAGCTTTTGCATTCACTCTGATTTTTGTGCTCACTGTTCCATTGCCAAAAGTTAACCTGTTGCATAATTATTGCAGCTCCCAGTTTCATATGCCAATTTGTAAAACTGTCATATTATGTTGTGTTGAAGTTTGTCAATCTGTCAGTTCATAAACCATGTTTAGTTTCCAATTAATAAATGAAAAAAGGTTTGTCCTGCATTCAACAAACTTAATAATATAGAGGTTTTGGTGAGCAGATAACACCTAATATTAAACCCTTTCCTCCATATATATGTATTTTTACGCATGTGCGACCAGTGTAGATCCAGATCAGCCGGCACATCTGTGCTGTCCGATCAGGATCTGCACTGGTCACATTTTGGTCAAAAATAACCTAATAAATCAAAAAAGCAAACAGTGCAGATCCTGAACAGTAACTGTTAGATCTCTTGTCATCTAACAAGGTATGGAAGTTAAGTAGTTGTATCAAACGTGGGCTCATAAGATTTGCATAGCATAGGTGTGACCTGCATAACATGGCGTATATGATCTGCTTAATAATTGGGTGTATCTGACCACAGAGCCCATTTGCGTTGCCCAAAACTGGCTTACATGGAATTGGACACAATCTTATTAATATTTTCTGCATGAACAAATATATTTGCCACTACTGTAATCTTCCACAGTAACCACCACTTTGGCCACAGTTTCCATTATTGGATAATAGTTCCCATTTTCTTGGATAACGGTTATATTTTCACTCCCATTCCTGCATTTAATTGACTAAAGGTCACATTTTCAAGGTTAACTATTGGATGCACCAACAGGCATTTGTTGGGTTCCAAGATACCCAACTGAGTGCTCAACTGACACACATTCCCATTTCCATTGACACACATTCCAATTTCATTTGACACAGATTCCCATTGACAAAAATTCCAATTACTATTGACACACATTCCCATTTCTATTGAAAAAACATTTCCATTTCAATAAATACACATTCCTATTTCCATAGACACACATTCCTATTTTCATAGACACACATTCCTATTTCCATAGACATACATTCCCATTGACACATAATTCAATTGCCATTGACACACATTCCCATTTCACTTGACACACATTTCCATTTCCATAGACACACATCCCAATTTCCATAGGCACGCATTTCCATTGACACACAATCCCATTCCCATTGACACACTTACCCATTTCACTTGACACACATTCTGATTACCATAGACACACGTTCCGATTTCCATAGACATACATTTCCAGTGACACACATTCCCATTGACACACATTCCTATTCACATTGAAACAAATTCCCATTTCTTTTGACACACATTCCCATTCTCATTGACACACACTCCCATTCCCATTGATACACATTTCCATTGACACACATTCCCATTCTCATTGACACACATTCACATTCCACTTGACACACATTCCCATTCCCATTAATACACATTCCCATTTCCATTGTCACACTTTCCCATTCTCATTGACACACATTCCCATTCCACTGAATCAGATTTCCATTTCAATTGACACCCATTCCCATTTCCAGACACACATTCCCATTGACACACATTCCCATTTACACACCCATTGACACAATACCATTCCTATTGACACACATACCCATTTCACTTGATACACATTCCTATTTCCATAGACACACATTCTCATTTTCTAGACACATTTCTATAGACACACATTCCCATTAACACACATTCCCATTCCCATTGACACACATTCCCATTCTACTTGACACACAACTCTTGGATAACTGTTATATTTTCACTCCCATTCCTGCATTTAATTGACTAAAGGTCACATTTTTAAGGTTAACTATTGGATGCAGCAACAGGCATTTGTTGGGTTCCAAGATACCCAACTGAGTGCTCAACTGACACACATTCCCATTTCCATTGACACACATTCCAATTACATTTGACACAGATTCCCATTGACAAATATTCCCATTACTATTGACACACATTCCCATTTCTATTGAAAAACATTTCCATTTCAATTAATACACATTCCTATTTCCATAGACACACATTCCTATTTTCATAGACACACATTCCTATTTCCATAGACACACATTCCCATTGACACATAATTCCATTGCCATTGACACACATTCCCATTTCACTTGACACACATACCCATTTCACTTGACGCACATTCCGATTACCATAGACACACGTTCCGATTTCATTGACACACACTCCCATTCCCATTTATACACATTTCCATTTCCATTGACACACATTCCCATTCTCATTGACACACATTCCCATTCCACTTGACACACATTCCCATTCCCATTAATACACATTCCCATTTCCATTGTCACACTTTCCCATTCTCATTGACACACATTCCCATTCCACTGAATCAGATTTCCATTTCAATTGACACCCATTCCCATTTCAAGACACACATTCCCATTGACACACATTCCCATTTACACACCCATTGACACAATACCATTCCTATTGACACACATACCCATTTCACTTGATACACATTCCTATTTCCATAGACACACATTCTCATTTTCTAGACACATTTCTATAGACACACATTCCCATTAACACACATTCCCATTCCCATTGACACACATTCCCATTCCACTTGACACACAACCCCATTCCCATTAATACACATTCCCATTCCCATTGACACACATTCCCATTCCACTTGACACACATTCCAATTGACACACATTCCAATTGACATGCATTCCCATTCCAATTGACATGCATTCCCATTCCACTTGACACTTCCTAATTAACACACATTCCCATTCCCATTGACACACATTCCATAGACACACATTCCCATTGACACACATTCCATAGACACACATTCCCATTGACATACATACCATTTTCATTGACACACATTATCATTCATTCCATTGTGTCTTGTTGGGTACTTTTATTCCTTGTAGGGTAGTGTTAATCAAAGAAATAACCAATAAATATCCAGCTTTGAGAATGTTTGAATTAGGCAAAATTTCCCATTTTCAAATCCCATTTACTGTGGTAAATATTCAGTTGGCATGTATATCAATATGCAAGAGCCTTACGCAACTTATCACCTTGGCCACAACTTTTATAATAAAGGATAACTATTGCATTCACTACAACTTATTTTTGGGGCAAATTTGTAAATTTTCATGAAAGGCCACAACTCCATTCTTGGGGTTTGTTAAATCTATTAGTCCATTATGATCACATGGGCAACAGTGTAGATTGAAATAAGCTGGCACATTCTACACTGTTTGCTTTTAGGCAATAGAAAATAAATTCCTAGATTCTCATCCTAATTTTGGGAAAAAAATGGGGCGGGTGGGTGGGTTTTATTTTTTAGTTTTCATTCTTACTGTTTCTAACAACTCTTGTGTAGTTTAAAGATAAATAAGAGTCCAGCTGACTATGAATTGCAGATTCGCACTTAAATGTTTCATACTGCATTTTCGTACTCTACCGATTCGTACTCGTAAAGTAAATTTTGTTGTACGCATTTTTTAAAAAAATAAAAAACGTTCGGCTGGAGTGATTTTCAAGGGGCGGGTGGGGATGAGAATCAAGGAATTAATTTTCTATTGCCTTAGATTCATAAGGTTATTTCTGACGGAGAAAGGACCAGTTTAGATCCAGATTAGTCTCAATAATGCGACTGCAAGCACAGACTATTATCATATTGACTTTTTACAGATGTCTGTCCTTTACGTCTCAAGCAGTTACGATCAAAACTGTGGTGGAAATGGACCCGATTTAAATTCTGTTATTTATCGATAAACGTGAGTCAGGTAAACTTTAAGCGCCGAAATTGAAATTTGTTGACATGGGTGGAGGTTTAAAAGAGTTTTGCATAAAAAACGAAACCGTTGTTTATAAAGTATTACATATATTGATTCTACTTGAATGTGGCTTTTCAGGTATGTAAATTTTTTAAAGATACATATGGTTTAATATGCTTTTTGGAGTCACCAAAGTTGCGATGCAAATTCTGATCGGCGGCATATAGAAATAGAAGAAAAATTTTCCGCATTGATTTGAATAGTAACTGGATTGTGCACGAAGGACGATCATCACATAATTATATCAAAAAGTCATTGTCACGCACAAATAGTCGCGCTAGATCCAGGTTAGATGGCACATTGACAATCAGACAATCATAATGTACATTTATGATTTCTGATTGGTTTGCAAGGTTATTGATAAAATCATGTTTGAGTGCCTCGTCAGATCCCCAATAGGGTAGCAGTCTTAATTTTTAACAGAAATGGTATAATATTTTATTCTAAGCAAATTTTTGTTGTATTTTATTTTGCTAACTTGGGTCATTTTTCCACAATTGTAATTTTGCTGGTTTTTTCAATATAATCTGTCTCCTAGGAATTGATTTGCATTGTTGTCTGAACAGTTTTATGAATGACTCAAACTGAATAAAGGTGCGTAACATACCTATATACAAAGGGTAACATACCTATATACAAAGGTGCATAACATATCTGTTTCTCTTAACCCTTTCTCCATAAATATGAGTATAGTGCATGTACATTTGTACAATCAGTGTAGATCCAGATCAGCCGGCACATCTATGCTGTGTGATCTGGATCTGCACTGGTCAACATTGGTCAGAAATAAATCTAAAGCAAACTGTGCAGATCCTGATTCAATGGAACAGATGTGCCAGCTGATCTGGATCTATTCTGTTTCCCCATGGGATAACAGCCATATCCCATTGAGTTAAGGGTCGAAGTTCCAGTTGCTGTGCTTTCAGTGTGTTTTCCCAATCATACATTCAATTTTCAATCACAGTGCAGAACAGTAGGGCCGAAGATCATGACTTAGAGGCTGAAGACCAGTCTCTGAATTCAAGTGTGTGATTGGTCAGTTTGCGGACAGATTTATTTAACCCTTTCCTCCATATATACACATTTTTATGAATGTGCGACCAGGGCTGAAGGTTATAAAACTGAGTTTGGAAACCAGTCTCAAATCTCAAGCATCTGATTGGCTGAAATGGCGACCAGTCGCCATTTCAGCCAATCAGATGCTTGAGATTTGAGACTGGTTTCCAATCTCAGCTATATAACCTTGGAACCAGTGTAGATCCAGATCAGTGTGCTGTCTGATCAGGATCTGCACTAGTCAGAAAACAGTTTAGGATGTGCCATCTGATCTGGATCTGAACTGTTTGCCCTTGCAATAAAGGTGTTTCTATGAAGGAAAGGGTTAAAATCGATCAGCAATCAGAGACCCAATGTTTTACCCTTGACTCCGTGGGATATGGTTGTGATCCATGATCTAACAGAATAGATCTAGATCAGATGGCAAGGATCTGCACCGTTCTTTTTGATTAATTAGGTTATTTCTTACCAAAAAGCGAACAGTGCAAGATCAGATGGCCAGATGTGCCAGCTGATGAGTTCTGGACTTTATTACCATGTTTTTACATATTGATAATATGTGGTCAGTTATTATTGGACAAAGGTAATTTGGCAATGTTTACATTGGCGTGTTTACATGTAAACAATGAATAATATTTTAATCCATGTTTAATACAAAGCGTGAAGCTCCCAATACTTGTCCCATTAGCTGAGTATTCTAAGACGCAGTCATTTTGAAATCCAATAGTAGCAACGCTGTTATAGGTTGTAGGTTCGAAACACGTTTTTGTTGTTGTTGTTTTTTCACACAATAATTGTTTGGTGAATCTCCTCTAAAACCACTCAAAATCAGCCTTAAGCATTCTGGAGTTTACCTATTCTAAAGTTGGTAAAGGCCCTGTCACATTACAGCGTGTTTCCTCTGCATTGCCAAGGCGTTGTTTAATTTTCCAGAACGCCATGAGATCGCAAGAAAAATCTGACTTTTATCGTGAAGATGGAGACTGCACGGCGTCCTCACTGCAATCATGGCGTTGCTTTGGAGTTTACATGGCGCTCTATCGCGTTCTTACGGAGTTCTTGTCCACGATTGCCTGCGCTCTTATGGCGCCTCCACTGCGTGCACTGCGATTTCAGGGCGTTCTTACGGCGCTTCCACTGCGTGCACTGCACTTTCACGGCGCTCAAGCTGCGCTGACGGCGTGTTGATGACGTTCTACCTATTAAACGAAGTGTGCATGCATGGGGCACGTTCCATCTGCGTTCAAATTCAGCTGAAATTGCTCTTCATTCTGCTTCGGTGGTAGGACACTGACTGCACTCGTTTTTGTAATCATCAATAATAGCCTGGAATACTTCACATACACACAATGACATTGTATTGTGAGACACTCTAAAATCGAATTTCATGCTTGCATATCTGTCCCCAGATGCAAGAAGACGCATTGTCATAGCTAGTTTTATTTCTGGTTCGAATGCTTGCCTATACCGGGTGTCTTGCTTAGTGATTCGAGGACGCAGTCTCTCTAGAAGCTCATCAAACAAGGCAGACGGCACTAGGAGATAGTTGAAGTAACTTAAGCAGGGTCCTCATATCGCAGCTCAGGCATGAGCCGATGATAATGGCCATGCTGAAACCGTCTGCCTTCGTCCAGCTATGGTCGAACCCAGACCCTCCTATGCACTTGAGCTCTCCTACGTCATATTTGCTTGACATGATTGTAGGTTAGCAATAGCCCGACTTGCTGCTGTACTTCAGTCATGGTGAAATGAATGTTTATTTGCCAATCTGTACATTTATACAATTTTGTGTTTGTCATACAAACGTCAATCAACGCAGTAGAAGCGCATAGGGAGCGCAATGATCGCTGTGACAACGCGGTAGAAGCGCATTGGGAGCACAATGATCGCTGTGACAACGCTGTAGAAGCGCATTGGGAGCGCACTGATTGCTGTGATAGCTCTGTACAGTCGTTGAAAGAGCGCAGTGAAACAATTAACACTCCGTATATACGCCTTGGATGCGTCATAAAGTGCTGTAAAGACGCAGTGACATCTCAGAGAACGCCGTGCAATCTCCATGCAAGCACCACCAATTACCACAGCGTTTGCACTGCGACCTCTGTGCGCGCCCTAAGAGCTCCTGCGGCGTTGTAGGAGACCTTACTGTACTGCTACGGCGACCATACGGCTATCCCACTGCGCTCTTATAAGAACGCCGAGCGACGATCTTTGTTTTGTGCATGCTCAAAGTGAGCGCCGTGGCTAGGTGTTCTATGCGATCCCACTGCGTTTACTGGCGATGCCACTGCGTTGGTGCGGCGATGCTTGCTATCGTACTGCGCGCACCTCGGCGTTCTTGAACGCCGTGGGAACGCCGTGAGAACGTGACCCTGGTGTGACGGGTTTAAGATTATGACCAGTAAAAATCTTAAAAATTCCTCTTCTCAAAAACTATAAATAGATTTTAAGAATATTTAGATCATTTTGTGAGCAAAATAAATCATACTTCCTATGTTGACAATTTCTAAAAAAAAAGTAATCGGGGAGAAAAGCTGCTATTACTTATGTATGGTGTCTGCATGGCCGTCATCAGATCTAACATTTTGTTAGATCTGACTTTAGTGAGATTGTTCAGGTGAGCGATTCAGGGCAATCATGGTTCTCTTGTTTTCTGAAGAATGACAAGGCTGTCTTTAATTATTTCAGCACTTTTATGGGAGACCATGAAGACAAGTCGGAGACAACAAAACATCTAGCAGACAGATTTTCCGAGCAGCTCTTTGTCTTTGGGACCAGATTTACCTCAAAAGTAAGATAATAATTATATAAAAATCTTTCTTTTTATTTAGTCATTATATTTGACAGCTCTAAGCTATTATAAATTTCAATCGCTTTTACCAGTATTAAGTATTATTACCAGTATTAAGCAGTTCAGTCACCGTTCAATGTGAGGTTTTACTGAACTGACTGACTTGAATACCGAAAAGTAGATTCTGATCAGACTGGATGGATATTCAGACTGATCCAGGTCTATACTGGTTGCATATCTGACAAATGATGTGCTTTGCACTTTAACCCTTTCCTTCTTATATACAGTCCAGTCGCGATTTTACGAATCGCGATACTACGAAATAACGGTGTACTACGAATTGGGCGGCCGGTCCCGTCCGAATTCCTTCTTTATTCAATATAAAAAAGATGCGATATAACGAAGACGCGATTTATCGAAAAATGCGATATAACGAATAATTATGACAGTCCCTTCAGCTGATTTACAGTGTAACAAGGATGCAATTTAACGAATTTCGGTCTGACGGGTGATTTTCACACCTTTTCAAGCGATATCCGTGATTTGTATTGTTGAGCAATTATCGACCCAAGCAGTTGTGACACGATATGCTCTGTAAGCAATCAGCGGGCGTGTTTGCTTGTAACAAACAGTTTGAGTGATTACATGTCAAAGGTTTAAACTTGTATATAATCTAAAACAATTGTGTTGCTTGTCATTCTACTTCTGCAATTTAATTCTGCATTATCTTATTACTATGGCGAATCTTAGATAATATTTCAGTAAATTGATATCGGCATTCTGAGCAATTCAGTGAAGGGCTCGGTTTTTAACTGGGAGGATAGCTGAATCAGAATTTCAGAAACTGTGAACCTGAATGTGTTTTACGTTATGCATGTAATTGAAAATTCATGTTGTGCTTTTTTATGTAATTTAAAAATGTGCTATTAATTTAAATGTATTGAATGATCGATGATTACATGTCATTTCACAATAAAATACATCGAAATGTTCTCTTTGCCTTTTTATTTAGTGACCTTGACATATAACAGCAATAACACATTACGTCATATAACGACATTGACGATTTGCGACGGTATCAACAACCAAATGTCAAAAATGCGATACTACGAAAAATGCGATACTACGAATAATCGGCTTGGTCCGATGCCAATTCGTAAAATCGCGACTGGACTGTATGCATTTTTACACATGTGTGACCAATGTAGATCCAGATCAGCCGGCACATCTGTGCTGTCTGATCAGGATTTGCACTGGTCGCATTTTGATCAGAAATAACCTAATGTGACATCAAAAATCAAAAAGCAACAGTTTAGATCCTGATCAGACAGCATGGATATGCTGGCTGATCTGGATCTACAGTCAAACCTGTCTTCAGCAGCCACTCAAGGGAGTGACAAAAAGTGGCTGCTGAAGACAGGTGGCTGTTACAGACAGTAAAAAATGAGAACAAAATGTCAGTTTAGGTCATATTCAAACTGGCTGTTTAAGACAGGTGGTTGCTATTCGCAAGTGGCTGATAAGGCAGGTTTCACTGTACGCTGTTTGCCCATGCAATAATGGTGTTTCTATGGTTTGTTTGTTTGGGGTTTAACGCCTGGTTTCAACACTTTCTGGTTATATCCCGGCGGTCAGTCCACCTAACCGGTGTTCCTGGGTCTCTAACCAGTACTAACCAATTTCTCCGCAAGCGACTGACTGCTTCCTCACTTGGATCAGAGGTGAGGGACAAATGACTCTCAGATGCAATGTCCGAGTTCAATTGTCACGGAGAAATTTTTCCCGCCTCATCTGGGGATCGAACTCACGACCCCTGGATTGACAGTCCGATGCTCTATCCGCTGAGCTAGCCGGGCGGGCGCGGTGTTTCTATGGAGGAAAGGGTTAAGGGTTATCCCTTTACTCTATAGATAATACTTTTATTGCATGGGTAAACAGTTTAGATCCAGATCAGCTGGCTTTTCTGTGCCATCTGATCAGGATCTAAACTGTTTGCTTTATGGTTTGTTAGGTTTTTTCTAACCAGAAAGCAAACATTTTAGATCCAGATCAGAATTTCACAGATGCCCTTGCTGATCTGCATCTAAACTGGTCACAAATGGGACAAATACCGTCACAGTGGTTAGCACGAAGGTTTAATTAACATGGTTTAGATATCTCTGTTTTCATGCAACCGATTTAACAGAAATGAGACTAGAGCAGTGTTTTGACATGCTAATTGATTATTGTTCTTCGATATTTGCCAGTGGAGCAGCAATATTCTAGGAAGGTCTAGTTCCTACTGTATTTGTGGAGCAGAGTTTTTTTTATTATACTCTGGAATCTGATTGTATAATTAGCCAAGTTTCTGAATATTATCAGACTACATGTTCCACCATCCGCTTTTAATTTTTTAATACATATATCTGAACATATATTAACCCTTTTCTCCATAGATACACCTTTATTGCTAGGGCGAACAGTTTAGATCCAGATCAGCCGGCACATCCGTGCTGTCTGGTCAGGATCTAAACTGTTCGTTTTTTGATTCATTAGGTTATTTCTGACCAAAATGTGACCAGTGCAGATCCTGATCAGATGGCACTGATGTGCTGGCTGATCTGGATCTACACTGGTCCCAAATGCCTAAAAATGAGTATTTATGGAGAAAAGGGTTTACTTAATGCATATATCTGAGCCTGTATAAAAAGAGCGAGGAGCATTATACCAATCGTCTGGGTGATCCAGATTTGTCAATCGCATCTTTTGCCCGCAGTCTTAAGCTTATAGTTTTTGTTGCTTTTTCAAAGAAAAGACAAGACATAAGGATTGTCATTTCCTAATATTTCTTCATCAAACTTTCATCTATATTTCTTACGAAAACACAGTCATGATGATGCCAAATTCTTTAGATCAAGGTCACATATAATGTAGTTATGCTCAAATATGTAGTTGGACATTTCATTCTTATAAAGTACCAGAGGGCAACCTTATAGTGTTCAACTGTACACCCATTTAGTCTTATATTTTTTATTCCTTTCTAGAGATAATTTTTGTAGGCAGCTCAATAACTTGAGCATTTTTAGGTTAATTTTTACCAAGCTGTGACTATTGGTTTAAAATGTTTGCAAGCAGTATATTACTACTGGTAGACTGTTATTGTTTCCTAAACCCTTTCAGCCATAATTATAAGCCAGGGCATATTTTCGCCTTTTTGGGAACGTGACCTATACCCCTCGGAAATTTTACATTGTTTTGTCAGAATTTGTCACCATTTCAGCCGATCAGATCCTTGAGTTTGAGACAGGTTTTCCATTCTCAGCTTTATAATCTTGGGACATTATCTGTTTAATATTTAAATTATTCTGGCTAGACATCATGTGTTGTTTTTATACTGGTTGTTTTAATTACACTGCTTGCACCTTTCTTCTGACTGGATGACTGTAAGAAATCCAATTTTCCCGGTGAAATAAAAGTGGTATTTCACTGTTTTCAAACAGTGGAATATCATTTTTATTTTCACTGATTTTTTCACGTTGGTACTCAAATGCACGTTATACATCAAATGAGAACGATTAGAAAACGGACTCAAATTTGTATATTTGACGTCATGATGTCACCTCATTAACGAGCAGTTTTGGCGCCATTTCTTGCAACTTTTCTATTAAATTAACGCTAATTTTACACTAAAAGCATAAAATAAAAAGAAAATTTGTTTTAACCAGTGAAAGATAGAAATATATTTCACTCGTGAACTCCGGAATCATGTATTTTCACTCGTGGCTTCGGCACTCTTGAAAATACAAATTCCGGAGCTCACTTGGTGAAATATATTTCTATCTTATACTGGTTAAAACAAATATCCTCTATGTCATTGTAAATCAACTCTTGCTTGTTTTGAAGCTAGGACTTGCACCTGATTTCTTTATTTGCCTCTTTGAAGAAAACGGCAATACTAGGGAATTATTTGTCTATCAATTGATCAGTCTGTCTGTTTCTATACATATTAAGATGTTGGTTATTGCTTTGACATCTCTTTATATTTCGTTAGCAGACAGGGTTGTCATGTGGTCAGAATCACATTTGACAGATTTCTGTCTTGGATTGATGAAAACTAACAATGGCTATGATTTTGCCACTGTTTAATATTTCATCTTAACCAGGTTTTCTTTATAAAACCCTGGTTATTAGATTGAGATATCACAGTCATTTGGTGGGCGGATGTCAACATTTCAATAAGGTTTTTGTTTAAGATCTCTTTTTCTCAGTAACCGTTCAAAGTAGAATTTAAAACTAAACATAGTTTCCTAACATCTAAATAGCAAATAACAGGGAAAGTTTCATAACACTTGACTTTATTTTGTCATAGTTATACCCCTTTTTCACTTAGAATTTTTTTCAAGAAGAAAACCAGGTTTTGTCATATTGGGGTGTCTTCTTGTTTAAAATGAATTCCTTCCCCAATTTTTTAACTTGATTATATGTGCATCTTTTTGACTATCAAGTACCATCCTCCACCCTGTGAGGGCACTTTGAAAATTTATGTAAAGGTGGAGGAGCACGTAAAAGGGTACTAAATAGAAAGATCACAGAATAATCAAGAAGATAAATAACATCACACTGTTTGTTAATCGAAAGCTTAAATGAAAAAAAAGGAAATAACTTTTTGCAAATAAAAAAGTCAATACATGCTGTACCAAAACAGAAAAATAAAAAACAGCTTTGTAAACATGTTGTTCATTCCTTGTAAAATGATATTTTCTGGCCTGGCTGACCATGTTGATATTCTGAAATAATTAGTAAAGCAGTTACATAATATAAAGCCGAGTAAAAATTGTTTGTTATAAAAAGTGCTTATTCATTTGCAAGTTAAAAACTCACGATGGGCGGCTAAAGGAGCATGGCCGCTAGATGGGACAAATACCTTAGTCAAGCATGGTGTCACTTCCAACATGATCTTACCTTGTTAGTCTTACATAGTTGTACAATGTAACACAAGTATTCAGTTCAACGACCATCTAGTTCAATCTTTTCTCCATAGATACACATTTATTGCGTGGGCGAACAGTTTAGACCCAGATCAGCCGGCACTTCTGTGCGGTCTATCAGGATCTTACAACTGTTCACTTTTTTATTTGTTAGGTTATTTTTGACTAAATTGCGACCACTGTGCAGATCCTGATAAGACAGCACGGTTGTGCTGGCTGATCTGGATCTACACTTGTCGCACACACGTAAAAATGTGTATATATGGAGGAAAGGGTTAAAGTAGTTAGAAAAAGCAATCATGTTGATTCATTAATTACTTTCTTGCAGAAACAAGACAAAGTAAAATTCAAAGCTTTATGTGTATAATATTATTAAAATTGCAAAAGTATTGAAACATGAAATGTAGCATTTTATGAGTATTGAAAAAAAATCCTATGTACGAGAAAATTATTGGTAGGCTTTGATGTAGGCAGGAGAATTCAATATTAGCTAGACTTCTCTTGGAAAAAAAAGAGAAAAAAAATGCATGTGCATGCTAGTGTGCATCTGCAGAAACCTGCATTTATGTCTCGGATCTCAGCTCTGTTATTTGTCTAAGAAATAAAAGATACTGAGAAAATTTTAACCAGCGTAGGTACACAATTTTAAAGGTAAGATTTTCTGTTGCAATTTTATTAAGCGTAAGTCATGATTTGATCTGATAATTAGCCAAAGGCATAAATAATTCCATATATAGACACAATGTATTCCTACATGATGTTGTTTGTGTTACTGGAAAATGCTGTTAGGTATATAAAAATAGATTTAAAAAGATTTTTGGAAATCACCAAACACAACAAATAATCCAAATATTGCAGGTTTGATAGAGCCTGCTCATGGGCAGTACTGAAAACATATATGATTACCACACTGCCCAACCCTGATTTGAGCACAAGATTTACAAAGAAATTATGTGTCATGCTTAATAGTCTTTTATTGATAACAGCACTGATTGAAAGTATGGGAAGACTTTTTACAGGCGTCACACATGGCACAAACAAATATTGTTCTGTCTGTTTCTTCACAAAACATGTTGGCTATTACTTAGACATTCATTTATAATGCCCTCACGAAGTCGAAGGCTTATAGATTTGCACTCTTCTGTCCATTCGTCCGTCCGTAATTATGTCCCCAAAATATTGTGGCATCAACTCCTCCTAAACTATCAGGTTGATTTCTTTCAATCTGCACAGATGATCAAGCAGGATGTGTAGATGATCATAAAGAAAGGATTTATTCCTATGGCCATTTTAACCAGAATTATGTCCCTTTGTTATTACAAATGTTGTTTTAGCAGTGGGGGCATCAGTGTCCGAGGACAAATTCCAGTTTTTCCTTATCAGACAGGATTGTCATGTGGTCAGAGATACTGTCATATTTAAATAGATGAAAACGGAACTTTGAAAGTCATCGAACATGACTAAACTAAATATTTTGAAGTCTTGGTTTGATTGAGCCAGTTCATGGGCAGTGATGGAAATGCATATTACTGTCTGAAAATTGAGTAAATTGAAATTAATAATGATTGTTGGACATTCTTTTTCAATTTTAGTTCAAAATAATGTTACATGGCAGATTATATGTCCCTCTACTAAGCAGACAATAGTAACATGGAGTGATAAAATCTATTAACCCTTTCCTCCATATTAACACATTTTTACGCATGTGCGACCAGTGTAGATCCAGATCAGCTGGCACATCCATTCCATCTGATCAGGATCTGCACTGGTCACAGTTTTAGTCAGAAATAACCAAACAAATAAAAAAGCGAACAGTATAGATCCTGATCAGATGGCATGGATGTGCCGGCTGATCTGGATCTAAACTGTTCGCCCTTGCAATAAAGGTGTCTCTATGGATGAAAGGGTTAAGAAATCACATGCTGAAATATCATTGCACATTATGTGTAACAATAAATCTCCTATGTATGAGTAACTTGTCACCTCCAAAATGAGGTGATAGGAAAAGACAAATTGGACACTTCCAGCATCACAGACAGCATTTACAGAAATCAACAGTAAAAAATGAAAGCGATTATATGATTGTGACATCTATCAAACAATTACTGAAATTATTTCCAAAATCAAGCGTATTACACATTCAAGTGATTAAACTTCATATTCGATGCTGCAAATCTGACAACTCGAAATATTAAAAAATTTACTGCTTTAACACACTAACAAAAAATTGACATCAGCTTCATCTTACTCAAAATATACACGTTTTTACACTTGTGCAACCATTGTAGATCCAGATCAGCAAGATCTACAGTGTTTGCATCTTGATCAGAAATAACCTGATGATTCTAAACACTAACAGTGAAGATCCAAATCAGGCAGCACTGGGCTGAAGGTTATAAAACTGAGTTTGGAAACCAGTCTCAAATCTCAAGCATCTGATTGGCTGAAATGGCGACTGGTCGCCATTTCAGCCAATCAGATGCTTGAGATTTGAGACTGGTTTCCATGCTCAGTTTTATAACCTTGGGTACTGATGCGATAAAAATGGTACAATATAAAAGAGAAGGGTTAAATTTTTTTATAGAGATCCAAATTTTACATGCATTTTTAAAAGGTGTTTAATGACAAGTTAAAGAAAACTGTAGACACTGTGAAAAGAACACAATGAAAATATGCACAGTTTTTACAAGTGGCAACACAGTAGTAACTTGTGACTCGGAGATGGAATTTCTAAGAGATGCTGTTGTTGATTTTTTTTTCTTCTGCTAGTATTTGCTTATAATTTAAATAGGGAGTTATGATTGTGAGAGTTCAATGCCATTTTAAATGTATTTCAATTAAAAAAGGGAAGTTAAATGCTTTTAAAACTAAATATATTTCTGTAATTACACATATGTTATATTATTAACTTGAAGAATATAGGACTAAAAATAGTTGCACTTATTTAAATTCTATTGTCAGTAGCAATAGGAAAGAAACATCAATGTTTTACAATGGCAATTTTTTTTCAGCAGCGAGACAGTGTTAGAAATCCATCTATCGTTCTTTTACTGTAAAATCCAGTCAGACTCTGTGTCCGACGGAAATATCATGCTTTGGTAGAAAACGTTCATAATTTAAATAAGAGAGACACAATGTGATGGGTTCTTAATTCAGAACATTACAACAGAACAGAACAGAAAAGAAGTTGTGTTTTTTTTTCCAGACTTACATGGTGGTACAGCAAGATGTCACAAGAATATGAAAAAATTATGTGTGAAATTGACTCGAATTATCTAAAGCAACATAATAGTATAGAGGACGTGATCAAAGGTAAGAGAAAAAAACAATCATTTATTTGAATTAAACATTTCTCAATGATTGAGCTTTAAAATATTTCTTGGAAAAAGGTGACAGCTGTTGTCAAGGCAATACAAAATTAATTCCTAGATTCTCATCCCTGCCTGCCCTTTGAAAATCACTCCGCCCGAACATTTTTTTTTTTTGAAAAAAACAACAAACTTACATCAAAATTTACATTACGAAAACACAGTGTGAATTTATATTCTCAATATTTGTAACCAAATCACTTTTTATTTGTAATATTAGATAATTGTAAATTCTTTCCAAATATAGTTACTATTAAAATGTCAAAAAATATTATTAAAGACACCTTTTCCTGCGATTTGCGACTATTATTTAGTGATTCCGTAAATGAATATTTGATAATGCTGTAATGTTTTTTAGTTATGCCCCTATCAAATGGCTTTAATAAGAAACTTAATGTTGCCTATAACTTTGAAAGTACTTTTACTATTTACTTAATACTTGGAATATATCATCTGCATGAATTAATAATCCAACAACAAAAATGATAACACCTGTTTCACTATTTTATTAAGTAACTTGTCCCTTTCAAATGACTTAAATATGAAAATTCATGTTGCCTATAACTTTAAAAGTACTTGTCCTATTAACTTTATACTTGGAATATATCATCTGCATGAACAAATTCATCTGTTAAAACAAGAATGATAACTCCTGTTTGACTATATTTGGAGTTATGTTCCTTTCAAATGACTTGAAATGGAACTTAATGTTGCCTAATAACTTAAAGTCCTTTTCCTATTAGCTTAATAGTTGGAATATATCATTTTCATGATCAAATCCATTTGTGACAAAAAGAATGATAACTGCTGTTTCACTATTTTGACCTTGACTATTCGAAGAATAGGGGACCTATCCTACTCACCCCTGCATTGGCATTGGCGTATGTTCATCAAAATACTCACTTTGGTCCATAACTTCGAAAATATTTGAGATATAACCTTGAAACTTGGAATATGTATTCACCATCAAATTCTAGATAATTTCCAGCAAAAACCATAACTCTGCCACAAATACATTTTGAGTTATGCCCCCTTTTCACTAAAATTTTCCGTTAACCAAAAATAAACACTTTTCCTATAACTTTAAAACTTCTTGAGAAATCACCTTGAAATTTGGAATTATATAATAACCATTAAAATCTACATTATTCCAAACAAGATCTATAACTCTTCCTCCAATATTTTTCGAGTTATGCCTCCTTTTAACTTAGTCAATTGTGCAATATATTTGAAACTACTTGAGATATCACATTGAACTTGGAATATATATTCACCATTTTACATCAATACCAACAAGACCCATAACTCTGCTTTAAATATTTTACAAGTTATGCCCCCTTTTAACTTAGTCAATTGTGCCATATATTTGAAACTACTTGAGATATCACATTGGACTTGGAATATATATTCACCATCAAATTTTACATCATAACAAACCAGACTCATTTAACTCTGCTTTAAATATTTTTCAAGTTATGCCTTCTTTTAACTTATGCAATTGTGCCATACATTTGAAACTACTTGAGATATCACATTGAACTTGGAATATATATTCATCATCAAATTTTACATCAATACCAACAAGACCCATAACTCTGCTTCAAATATTTTACAAGTTATGACCCCTTTTAACTTAGTCGATTGTGCAATATATTTGAAACTACTTGAGATATCACACTGAACTTGGAATATATATTCATCATCAAATTCTGCATCATTACCAACAAGACCAATAACTCAGCTTTAAATATTTTTCAAGTTATGCCCCCTTTTCACTTATGCAATTGTGCCATAAATTAGAAACAACTTGAGATATCACATTGAAACTTGGAATATATATTCATCATCAACATCTACATCATAAACAACAAGACCCATAACTCTGCTACCAATTTTTTCAAGTTATGCTCCTTTTTCTCTTACCCTGAATTGTGCCATAACTTTGAAATTACTTGAGATATTACTTTTAAACTTGGAATATATATGTTCACCATCAGTATCTTTATCATTATCAACAAGACCCATAACTCTACCGAAATATTTCTGTATGTTATGCCCCTTTTGCACTTGAATTTTGCATTTAAGTAAACCAGATTATGCAATGGGTCCATAACTTTGAAACTACATGAGATATCAACTTGAAACTTAGAATGTTGCTTATAACTATATAAAGATAAAATAATAAAGGATAAATCATAATTAGTAATTTTGTAGTATTGCAGTGCAACTTGAATTACATATTTTTATCATATATGATAAAACATAGCCCCACATTTCAACTTTTTGCAAGCAGGCGACACATGTGTTCATCAGAACACCAAATTCTAGTTAAATATAAAGGTTGGTAATGTACTAGGGATAATCAAAATCCATACCTGTAATTTCTTAATTAAATGGGCCAAAACTAGATTTTCAGCTGTTCCCAGGGGCTCATAACTGGACATTTTTATCGACTTGAATTTCAGCGCGTCTTCTTCAAAATTTGATGATAAAATTTCACATTTAGTAAAATGACAGAATTATCTTCAACACTTTTAATAAACTCACAAACAGCATATACAAAAACATGAAATACGGCACATACAGAATATTTACATTACAATATTTAAAACCATATAAGCAAGGGACATTATAGGGCTAGCATGACTGTCAGATTTCTGTTCTCATTTTATGTTTTCATCAGAAGCCTTCCAAATTTAGCTACATGTTTATTGTCTGTGGAAAAGTAGTTAAGAATTAACAGGTGACAGTCTTACTGTCTTATATATTTTATGTGAAGCCATTGAATATGGTGGCCAAGTGCCAAGCTTGTGTCAGAGATTATGCCTTTTTTACCGTAAATACTCGGTTATAAGACGGGGTTTTGTCCTTGGAAAATAGCCTTAAAAGGTAGTTTATTTGAACCAGAGGCTCACTGTAAGCTATTATACAACGGTAATTTGGCAATATTTACATTGGCGTGTTTACTTTGACATTACATGTAATCAATGAATTAATATTTTAACCGTTGTTTAATATAAAGCGTAAAGCTTCCAATACTTGTCCAATTAGCAGAGTGTATTTATTGTATGTGTGAACGGTGAAGATCCAGATCAGCTGTTTTATCTGCATCACGACTGGTTCATTTTTTCATAGTTATTGCTCAACAAAATAAGTCCATATTTTTGGTCCATACCTTCCAACTGGCCCAGAATGTTTGACATGATGATGTAAGATATTGTCTGGGACAAATAAGCATACAAAATTGTATATCAAAGACAAATCCTTTTAACCCTTCAGTCCATTTTTGTGTCGCCTGCGATAGCAGGTAGACACATAGGGATGCTATTGTCCGGCGGCGTTGGCGTCGTCGTCGTCGTCGTCGTCGTCCCCCAACTTTAATCTGAAACTTAATGTTGCCTATAACTTTGAAAGTACTTGTCCTATTCACTTCATACTTGGAATATATCATCAGCATGAACAATGCCATCTGTGACGACAAGAATGATAACTCCAGTTTCAATATTTCTTGAGTTATGCCCCTTTCAAATGCAACTTTAATCTGAAACTTAATGTTTCCTATAACTTTGAAAGTACTTGTCCTATTCACTTCATACTTGGAATATATCATCAGCATGAACAATGCCATCTGTGACGACAAGAACGATAACTCCAGTTTCAATATTTCTTGAGTTATGCCCCTTTCAAATGCAACTTTAATCTGAAACTTAATGTTGCCTATAACTTTGAAAGTACTTGTCCTATTCACTTCATACTTGGAATATATCATCAGCATGAACAATGCCATCTGTGACGACAAGAATGATAACTCCAGTTCCAATATTTCTTGAGTTATGCCCCTTTCAAATGCAACTTTAATCTGAAACTTAATGTTGCCTATAACTTTGAAAGTACTTGTCCTATTCACTTCATACTTGGAATATATCATCAGCATGAACAATGCCATCTGTGACGACAAGAACGATAACTCCAGTTTCAATATTTCTTGAGTTATGCCCCTTTCAAATGCAACTTTAATCTGAAACTTAATGTTGCCTATAACTTTGAAAGTACTTGTCCTATTCACTTCATACTTGGAATATATCATCAGCATGAACAATGCCATCTGTGACGACAAGAATGATAACTCCAGTTCCAATATTTCTTGAGTTATGCCCCTTTCAAATGCAACTTTAATCTGAAACTTAATGTTGCCTATAACTTTTAAAGTACTTGTTCTATTCACTTCATACTTGGAATATATCATCAGCATGAATAATGCTATCTGTGACGACAAGACTGATAACTCCAGTTTCAATATTTCTTGAGTTGTGCCCCTTTCAAATGCAACTTTAATCTGAAACTTAATGTTGCCTATAACTTTGAAAGTACTTGTCCTATTCACTTCATACTTGGAATATATCATCAGCATGAACAATGCCATCTGTGATGACAAGAATGATAACTCCAGTTTCAATATTTCTTGAGTTATGCCCCTTTCAAATGCAACTTTAATCTGAAACTTAATGTTGCCTATAACTTTGAAAGTACTTGTCCTATTCACTTCATACTTGGAATATATCATCAGCATGAACAATGCCATCTGTGACAACAAGACTGATAACTCCAGTTTCAATAGTTCTTGAGTTATGCCCCTTTCAAATGCAACTTTAATATAAAACTTAATGGTGCCTATAACTTTGAAAGTACTTGTCCTATTCACTTCATACTTGGAATATATCATCAGCATGAACAATGCCATCTGTGACGACAAGACTGATAACTCCAGTTTCAATATTTTTTTAGTTATGCCCCTTTCAAATGCAACTTTAATATAAAACTTAATGTTGCCTATAACTTTGAAAGTACTTGTCCTATTCACTTCATACATGGAATACAATATCAGCATGATCAACAACGTTGATTACACTATGAATCATAACTCCTGTTTGAGTATACTTTGAGTTATGCCCCTTTCATATGCAACTTTAACATGAAACTTAATTTTGACTTTCACTTTGAAAATTCTCTTGATATTGGAAATAAATCACCTTCATGAACAGCGTTATTATGACGAACAAGAATAATAACAACTGCTGGACTATTTTATGAGTTATGTCCCTTTAATATACAACTTTAACATGAAACTTAATGTTACCTTTAACTTTTAAAGTACTTGTCCTATTCACTATTCGAATATATCATCTTCATGAACAACAACAACATCAGTTACAACAAGAATCATAACTCCTGTTTGACTTTTTTTTTCAAATGCAAATTTCACATGAAACTTAATGTTGCTTATAATTTGAAAGTACTTGCCCTATTCATTTAATACTTGGATTGTATCGACATGAACAGTGCCATCGACAACTACAAAAATTATAACTCCTGTTTGAAAATTTTATGAGTTATGTCCCTTTCAAATTCAACTGTAACATGAAACTTAGTGTTGCCTGTAAACTGGAAAGTACTTGTTCAATTCACTTAATACTTTGAATAACTCATCTGCGTGCACAAACCAATTTTTGAAGATGATTACTCTTGTTTCACCATTATTACAGTTATTCCCCTTTTAAATGCAACTTAGATGACACAAGTGTTCTGTGGTGTAGTATTGAAATCAACTTAAATAAAATATTTTTATTATATATGATTAAACATAGGCCCACATTTCAACGTTTTCCATGCAGGCGACACATGTGTTCCGCGGAACACAACATTCTAGTTATTGAATTTATTGTATGTGTGACCAGTGAAGATCCAGATCAGCTGGCACATCTCGATCATGACTGGTTCATTTGTTCATATTAAATAAATTTTTAATGTTTGAAACATATAGCAGAATGTTGTAATATTGTCATTGACACAAAGACGGACAGCTGGTGTGTCCCTGCTCCATCCACTTGTTCCTCGTCATTTAACCCTTTCCTCCATAGATACACTGCAACTCCGTTATATCGCGATCCGTTATATCGCGATATCCAATATATCGCACTTGGTCCGTGGATCCCAATTTTTTGTACATATACAATGTATATGTTTGTTCATTCTTCTTGGGTGGTAAAAAAGATCGAAACCGAAAGTCACAATTGTAACATGTACACAAATGACGCACACATTTTCCCCGAAAACAAACGTGTTTTAACACCTTTCCCAGTGACAGATAACACTTTAACAGCCCGGGGCAAACATGTGAATGCATACTTACTGTTTAATTTTATCATTGATCCATTACTAAATTCGATTATCTCTATAATTATCACATAATCCGCACAATTCAGAAAGAAACAAAAAAATATTCCTAGTCATGTTTTCAAACCTGTCGGTAGTTCATTGATGTACATTTTGCTTTGATCTGCCTTCCTGTTAATTTCATAGAGGTAGTATTTTTGACTAGAGGTAAACAGCGATAATATCTGTCAATGAAATGCGACTTCAAAGAAAAATGTCGGCTCGTATCGAGACTGTGATGTTTTGTCGGCTCTGCTATGAAATCGTTTGATCTACAAGAAGTGTGTACGTGACATTTGTCATTTCTATAGCTGGTTTAAGTTGGTTGATGATGCAACAATACTGAAATATTACACTGGAGATAAATTAGGATTTAATTTATAAATTATGGAATATGTTCACGATGGTTAGTGGTTTAACATTTATTTTACATTTACGTTCGTAAATGTCGGAGTTTGTGTCATAAAATAATTAAAATTTATGCAAGCATCTAAACAAACTAGATATACGGTCTTTAATTCCATTACAATAATTTAAGGCCTATACGATTTTGATCTTGGTGTTATTAGTCAGTCTCCGTTTTGCTTTTTTTATTTGAAATTTGGTAATTGTGTGTCTTGTAAGAAATATTAATATAATAAATTAAATTTAAACAATTGTTTTAAAACATTTGTCCAGCACGGAACGTACTCCCTGATGTACCCGTAGATTTCACGGCGTGTTAATTACGCAACACCGCGATATACTTGCATCCGACAGCAAAAACAAATAAATTCTCCGTGTTTTAGCGCGATTATGTACTTATATCGCGCTCCGTTTATATCGCGGTTGGCAGGCTTGGACCCCGAAGTCCGCGATATAATGGAGTTGCAGTGTACATCTTACTGCGTGGGCGAACAGTTTAGATCCAAATCAGCTGGCACATCTTCGCCATCAGATCAGGATCTGCACTGTTCTCTATTTGATTTATTAGGTTATTTCTGACCAAAATTCATGCCATCAGATCAGGATCTGCACTGTTTGCTATTTCATTTATTAGGTTATTTCTGACCAAAAAGTGACCAGTGCAGATCCTGATCTGGATCTACACTCAGGTCACACATGCGTAAAAATGTGTATATTCGAAGGAAAGGGTTAATAAATTGACTTAAACCTGCGAAAGTAAGCAAACATCCAAGACACATGTACAGCTGCAAAAAAAATAAAATAAACACATCATTTGATTTAACTTATGCATCAAAACAGCCATTCACTCCAGAAGGAATAGTGCTTCATGCTGTCTGATCAGGATCTAAACTGTTGGCTATTTCATTTATTAGGGGTTTTTTTACCAAAAAGTGACCAGTTCAGATCCTGATCAGATGCCACGGCACATGCGTAAAAATGTGTATTTATGGAGGAAAGAGTCAGCGGGAGTAGTAAGTACACTGCAACTCCTTTATATCATGGTCCTCCATGTCCGTGTCCACGTACTGGGATACAACCAGAGTACATCCACCACAGGGGTAAGGGAATGAGGTAGCTGCTGTAAGACATTAAAAGTTTGTCCCAGATGACCCAGCTGCTGTAATGCATTAATAGTTTGTTCCAGGCATTCTAGCTGCTTTAAGACACTAATAGTTTGTCCAAGGTATCCTACCTGCTGTAAGACATTAATAATTTGTCTCAGTTGTTCTAGCTGCTTTATGACATTAATAGTTTGTCCCAGGTATTCTAGCTGCTTTACGACATTAATAGTTTGTCCCAGGTATTCTAGCTGCATTAAGACATTTATAGTTTGTCCCAGGTATTCTAGCTGCTGTAAGACCTTAATCAGGGTTGCCAGCGGACTTGAAAAGTCAGGGAAATTTGATTTTTTTCAAGGTCAGGGAATTTTGAAAATTGGTCAGTGAAAAATAAAAATCCTGAAAAGTCAGTGTAAAGTCAGGGAAAAATAAATTTGAAAGAACAAAATTGTTCTAGTTTATTAAAGATTGCATTTACAAATTTTCTATTATGAACCATTTTTTATAATTGTGTATTATAATAAAAGTTTTTATATCAAAATAATTGCCTGATGACTGAAAGGCTGCAAGCCTTGCCTCCAGAAATTATAATAACATAGTGCTACACACAAAACCCATGTTCTTCCCTCCAAGAGCCAGCTCAAAGCAACACTCTGAACTTAGTATTTTCTGCTATACAGTAGTTTGTGTCATTGTCCATATATTTTCATCTATGGTTGGATTTTAAAATGATTGGCAGAAGTGACTATCATAATGTATGAACATCTCATGAACAAAATCTGTTTTCCAACATTCAGTTCACATCAACCTAGTTTTTTGTATAACGGCAGGATTTTTTAAAAATATTGCGGCACAAACTACTGCTACAGATTTCAAGATATTGACTTGAAATTTTAAACAATAGAGGTACTTGGTAACATGTGTAGTTATGCTTGACATATTTTTTATGTGGCTCAGTCCATCATTTTTTATGACAGGTGCATGATTTTTTTTAATCTTGTGACAAAAACTTCAAAAATTTTCTCTCGATTAATTTGAAATTTAAGGATATAGTCTGCATCAACTGACCTATTTTCCATTAGTCCTAGTGTATATGTGGTTGACATATTTTTCACTATTAATTATTAATATTTATTGGATTGGAACAGGGATCTTCAAATCCTACATGCATTTTTTTCTAAGTTTATCTAAGCACTGAACAGGCTAAATTGTGTGTTTTGTGTCACTTGTATGGTGTAAACAGCATTGTATTTGAGTTATGTATAAAAAATAATTTGTTTACAACGTGAAGGAAACATGTATGGGCATTCTGTCTGAGGGGTTGTTTTACTTGTGTAAAATGGTATGTTGTTTGCTTGCCCATTTTACAGATTATGTATATTTCTTTTACTCTGCATTGGATGATTATTCCAGTCATTAGCGTATAATGGATACTTAAATTTCAGTTGTGATAATCTCTTGCTTTATACTATGTTGTTTATTCATTTAGTTTCTTTATGAAGAATAAGAATACATTATTTGCCAATTATGTAAGAAGTACAAGCATGTATTGGTAAAATCTTGTAAGAGTACATATTTAATATTTCACTATCTACCGAACTTTATACTTGATATATAAATGATTCTTTAATTGTTAAATAATGTAATTATATATTGTTAAAAAAATAAAAATGTACTTATGGGTGGATTGGGCAGCAGTAGGTGTTAGCGGCCATTTACGTTCGGTATTATTGGTCAGTGAAAAACCTGATTTGGTCAGTGAAAAGTCATTGAAAAGTCAGGGAATTTTTTTCATCCTTGGTGCTGGCAACCCTGTTAATAGTTTCTCCCAGGTATTCTAGCTGCTTTAAGACATTTATAGTTTGTCCCAGGTATTCTAGCTGCTCTATGACATTAATAGTTTGTCTCAGGTATTCTAGCTGCTTTAAGACATTTGTCCCAGGTATTCTAGCTGCTCTATGACATTAATAGTTTGTCTCAGGTATTCTAGCTGCTTTAAGACATTAATAGTTTGTCCCAGGTATTCTAGCTGTTGTAAGACATTAATAGATTTTCCCAGGTATTCTAGCTGCTTTAAGACATTAATAGTTTGTCCCAGGTATCCTACCTGCTGTGAGACATTGATAGTTTGTCCCAGGTATTATAGCTGCTTTATGGCATAAATAGTTTGTCCCAGGTATTCTTGCTGCTTTAAGACATTAATAGTTTGTCCCAGGTATTATAGCTGCTTTATGGCATTAATAGTTTGTCTCAGGTATTCTAGGTGCTTTAAGACATTAATAGTTTGTCCCAGGTATTCTTGCTGCTTTAAGACATTAATAGTTTGTCCCAGTTGTTCTAGCTGCTTTAAGACATTAATAGTTTGTCCCATATCATTCTTGCTGCTTTAAGACATTTATAGTTTTTCCCAGTTATTCTAGCTGCTTTAAGACATTTATAGTTTGTCCAAATTATCCTAGCTGTTGTAAGACATTAATAGTTTGCCCAGTTATTCTAGCTGCTTTAAGACATTCCTTTTGTAATGTATTTTTGCGACTATGATTGCTTTGCACAACAATAAGTACTACAGTAAAAACTGATTCATTAGAGTTATTTCTGACCATAATCCGACTGGTGCAGGTCCTTATCAGATGGCATGGATGTGCCTGCTGATCTGGATCTACACTGGTCGCACATGCATAAAAATGCGTATATATGGAGGAAAGGATTTTATTACACTGCAAAGCAATTTTGATTTTGATTGGTTGATACATGTACACTGTTAATGTATGGATAAGTTGAATGTTTTTCCCATTTGGTACCCCTTTAAAAACAAAACAAAATGGCGGTAAATGCGCGTCACTTCATTTAAAATTCTGTTCAATATGTATATAAAATGAATTAATTTTGTAAAATAAATGGTATAAAACGCATTATGTTTTCGAACTTTTACTTTACCCAGCTTAAGATACGGTAAATTATTGCAAACAGTCAATCGTCCTAATACACATGAGGGTATCCAGTATTAGCATATAATAACAAATATTGGAGGCTTCAATCGAGAGTTTGTTATAAAATAAATAAAAATATTTCATAAAAAAGTGGGGTTTTTTTGCTTAAAAAATATAAGTAAATTAACAAGATATTGAACTAAGAAGATTTAAATGAAAAATATTCATAATAAAAAATAAATAAAACAGACACCACCAATCTCTGTTGTACACAGAATTAATCACAAACAATATGTGAGATGTTCCGGTGGCAGAAAGTCAACGTTTTAAAGTAAACCATTTTTGTATCAATGGAGAAATTTCTTTGCAGTGTAACAACTTTTTGTTTTTTTGACAGGGTGCTGGAGATTGCCTGTCTAGGTGTCGTACAATCAGATTAAAATCATCTCTTGAAAACCGCTACGCTATCAGGATCTGACGACCAGTAACTTAAACATGCTTTTATCACTTACCCTTTGAATCAATCAGATTGTCGCCTACAAAATCACAAAAGTGAAAGTAAACATAGTATTTTAAACCATGGAAAGTGTTTACAGCCTGCATAAGACATATTTTACTAAAGATATGTGTTTTATGTAGTATTGCATTCATATCTAATGCAGGGGTTTTTCAGCACTGCGCCTCCAGAAAACGGTGCTGTTCCCAAAGCAAAAGGCCCTGTTCCCAATAATATCCAGTTTTCATTTTTCCCAATTGAATACATATTTTCTTTCCATAATTGGCAAAAATCGCGAAATACACAGTTAACAGAAGAGTGACTTCCCTTTGTCTAGAAATTGCAAGTGTTTAGTGACCCTGATGTAAGCACGAATTTTTTCCTGACCTTCTTTCAACATTATAGCTATAAATTATATGAATTAATTATTAACTCCTTTGCATAACTTTGCATAAAGTACACAGAACTGCAGTAGATGATGCATTATAATCCGACTCGTTAGACACTTAATTCCTTTTGTAATGTATTTTTGCGACTATGATTGCTTTGCACAACAATAAGTACTACAGTAAAAACTTATGTTTTTCTGGTCTGTTTAGATAATTCACGAAATTAACCATTAAATTTACTACAGTTTCACTATTTTATAAAAAAAATTAAATTTCAAAATTTTCAAATAATAATTAAAATGAGAAAATTATTTTCTAATAACAGTTGGCTACATATGTTTAGTTAACAGTTTTGTATTGTTTGTTTGAATAAAGACCGAAAGCAAGTAAAAGTATATTGGTATTGTAAAAATAGACTGATTTAAGCTTAATAATTGCATACTAAAATTTCCCAAAATGGACCATTTTATCGATGTGAAAATTCCCAAATTAGGCATTTTTATCGATAAAAAATTCCCCATATGCCCAGACTCCTTTTCCCAAAATAGGCAGAAAAACCCGTTATGTAATGACATCTTCAGATCATTTTGCGAAAGTTATAAATCATGCTCACTGCTATTGAGCATATGTATGGTGTCTGCGGGCCGTCATCAGATCTAACATATTGGCTGACTTTAGTGAGATTCGGTGTCGTATTACCCTCGGTACCCTCTGTACATACAGGTTTTATTGCATGTGTGACCAGTGTAGATCCAGATCAGCTAGCACATCCATGCCATCTGATCTGGTTTTACACTAATTGCTTACTGGTCAGATATAACCTTATGGTTATCTAAAAGTGAAAATTGTAGATCCTGATCCTATGGCATAGATGTTCGGGTAGATCTGGATCTACACAGGTCACGCAATAAAATCCATACCTGAGAACTAAAGGGTTAAACATCATGAATAGAGTCTAAACTATTTTAGCCAGGTTAGATTGAAAAACTACAGCCTGTCTGGTATGTAAAGTGTCTGCACATATTTACATTATTTAAGCTAAAATCTCCCTCTTTTTATGACAGTCACAAGTCTGCACCTGTATTCTGCTGCCCCTTTGTTTGAATATGCTTGTCCACCCCAGCTTTTCTATTGAAAATTGAAGAACAGATGATCCCTTTTAACCTGCATGCATTTTTCTGTTTGTATTACTTAAATACTGATAAAGTTTACATTTGATGTATACTGCATTTTTATAGCTGATAAAAATGCATGTGCAACTTTTAGTCTGGTATACATAATCTAATTTGAATTTTTATTAGCTGCAATGTGGTGCAGTGAAAACAGTTTTTAAGTGTCACTTTTTATTGCAGTTGCCGTAAACTTATAAATCTTATCAATGTTTAAATTAAGTGGGGAATTAATTAGCAGGATGTTCTCATGAGTACATATTAAGAACATTTATCAAGTTTAAATTTTTATTTGGGCATGAATACTATACAAATAATGAATTTCTTAACACTTAATAAGAGACAAAAGATATCGATACATGCAATAAAAAAAATCCTCTCAAAGATGCAGTGCAGTTTAGCTAAGCTTGTACCTTCAATGGTTTTTTTCATTAAAAAAAACCAGTCAGTATTTGATTGCATAGGGGAAAATGTATAAAACATGTTATTGGAAAAACCAGTCGATCGCTGCAGTGAGTGTTTTTTTTCTCAACTGCAGACGGTGCATGCATTTGCATTATGCGAATGATGTATATTATAACATTACCTTATTTTTTTCCTCACTGTCTGGGCTTTCTATTAGGTAGCTTTTTTCCGCTGCAGTGAAGTAATAGGTCTATTTTTAGAAAGGAAATAATTTTCTTGGGTTTTAAAACTTCAGACAGACATAATATGATGCAGTATAGATCAAAACTTATGTGCAACGTAACTGCATTTTTTTATGATGAATGTAGCTGCAAGCTTGTTCAAGGCGGAAAAAACGAATGAATACTAAAAATTGTGAAGTTTGATTTAAAAATGTGAATCGGAGTACATTCCATGGATTTTATTATTCATATTTGGTGGTGTTAATAACAAATAAAGGAATATTAAGAGGAAAAAAGGTGAGAAAGTTAAATAGTGAAAATCTTTTCTAGGAATTACAAATGTAATTGAAAATGGCGGTAAGGTGAAAGGTAAAAAATTGTTAATCTAATGTTAAGATATATTATCAAAAGATATGACTTTTAAAAATTCTTTGTTAGATTTATAAAAAGTAAAAAGATGCATTTTTTATGTGAACAAGAATACAATCTCACACACCCATTTCACAAGGTAAAAGATAGATTAAATTTATTCTTTGGTAAATAAAGGATATTAGGTTTTTTGTGGCACTTGTGAATGAATGGCATTCTTGATTTTAAAGCAACCTGTTCATAGCAAATTCAAGACAACTCTTAGTTTTAACCCTTTCCTGGATATATACGCATGTTTACGCATGTGAGACCAGTGTAGATCCAGATCAGCCGGCACATCCGTGCGGTCTGATCAGGATTTGCACTGGTCAATTTTGGTCAGAAATAACCTAATGAATCAAAAATCGAACAGTTTAGATCCTGATCGGACGGCACGGATGTGCCGGCTGATCTGGATCTAAACTGTTCGCCCTCGCAATAAAGGTGTGTCTGTACAGAAAAGGGTTAAAGCAATATGTTCATAGAGCATGTTTAAAGTATACTGATATTCAGTTAAGTAGAAACACAAAAGATAGAAATTTCTTGTAAATGCATTTTGCCATTACCTTTAAGTGCTGAGCACAGTGTATGTCATATGGGGTGAGTCACGGGAAAAGGTACCTTCGGACAGTTCAGACTTCAATCTTTGAAATGACGTCATAAATTTGAGGACATTATCACACTGTTCAACCCGATAAGGTGAATGCCATGGGTAAGCCGACAGCAGTTGCTTGTGTACATGAACGTTTTTCGGCGAGTATTGGCCTGATTTTTACATTTTCCCGCAATATCTTAGCGGACAAAAATACCGTCACCGTCTAAATATAAACCGCACTCGTATATAAGCCGCACCCCCCAAAACCCCGAAGGAAATGGGTGAAAAAAGCCTAACTCTATGTATAAGCCGGGGTCTCTTTTTCAGACCGGTCGCCATTTTGAATCGCCGGTTCCCGTGTGCCACAGCGTAGGCAACAACAGCCAGCTATACTTTTTCAGTGTAGTAGATACGTGTTTGACCCATGATAATTATTATGTTTCACAATTTGAAGGTTTAGTCATTTTAACTGATGAGTAATATTCGAGAAAATTGGCGCAAATGACATTTGACCAAAATGTGGGAGTTTTAAATAAAATTCGAGTCGACCGTGTCATCTCAATATCTTGTCAAACATTCCATAAGAATCTCTAACATGGCATCATGCTTTCAGTTTTCACACCTTAGTCAAGTGACATACCGTCTAAGGCAGGTGAGACCAAGCTGCCAATTAAGGGTGACACTGATTTTACCAAGGGAATCTTAAACATGTCATCTGGCTTTCACAGTTTTTTACACATTACGGTCACTGTGATTTTACCGATACACGTTTTACTTGAAGTAATCAATCTGATATACGCGTAATTAAATGAAACGCGATCGACTCGTGGACCCCACTTGTTCCATAAAATACGTAAAACACTGGTAAAAGCCAGTTTGCATGATTTAAATAAGTTAAAAAAATTACCTTGATGGTGATATCGGTTCTTACGAAATCCGCATTTTATTTCCATTTATCTTTAATTATTACATTTATAATCATAATTTGAAAAACAGCCGTTAACTTATAAAAACCGCATGTATCCCTTACAAAAAACATGACCATAATGTTTATTGCGTATCGAGGCAAAAAAATCGATACCGCCGAACATCAAACGCAACTTCAAAAGACGTTGTCGGCTCGAAAAAAACATCCGTGTTTATTTCGGCTCTGCTATAAAAACGTTTGATCTACCTGGTAGTGTGCGCGTGTCAGTTTAAGCTTGTGTGATGCAATAATTACTGAAATGTGATCACAGCAATAAATTAAAGATTAGTATATATTTTAAATGTTGGAATATGTTAGCGTTCGGTAAATAATAATTATTTTACTTTGTTGTTCGTAAACGTCGCTGATTTTTTACGTACCGGTAATTGTATTTGCAGTAAAGTTTGTGACAGCATTTCTAAGCAGTTGTTTGCCTGTGGCAATCATAATTATTTTCGTTCGCACATTGATTACCTCGTTGCATAGAAACGTCCCCGGATTGGAGATCATGACAAGTTGCAAACTGATGATTATTTTAATTGTAATTACCGGTACTCTAAATAAAAAGAAGAGCAAAAGATTTCAATAATAGTTTATTATTTAGTACATTGTTTTTACCTATCAAAAAATATTTTCGAAAAAAAAAGCGTAAGACGTGACAAATATCTCGTTCAGCGTCCGTATACCGGTGCGCTTGACAATTTCGCCGCGGTAAAAAAATCGGTGTTTTGAAGGCATAGAAAAAAGTCTTGGGAACCTAAACCTATGTATAAGCCGCACCCCAACTTTTTTTCGCCAAATCCTGGAAAAAAAGTGCGGCTTATATTTAAACGATGTCGGTATACATTTTGATTCACTGTTTCTTAAGGACTCTACTAATGAAATCTTGACGTGAACAGGATATTATTTACAGAGAAATTGCAGAAAAAGTGTTGAATTTTTTGACAAAATATGTCATTTGATGAATTGGCCACAAATATCCGTTTTTATTACCAAATCTGAAATATTTGAAATATTCCATGATAAAGTTCAATTATTTCCCTGTAATTATTTGTAATCACAGCTTCCAATTCGCTTTCTCTAGAAAGATATTTACTTTTAAACTTGGTACGTCGTGGTGATTTTGGTGAAGACAATGGCCGTTTAACACTAAAATATTGGTACAGTTGAATGCAGTTTCGTCAGTGGATTGGATTACATTTAACGGCCAAATTTACTTTAATTAAAAAACCCAAAGAACAATACCTGGACAGGCTCAAATTAAAAGGAAGGTGAGTAAAAAAAATAACATTAACTTACTGGGTTAAGGATTTTATGTGTCGCATAAGCATGTTTGGGTGACTTTAGGCTTACCTAATTAGCACCATCGCCTTGATTAAGTACCAGTTAAAGTTTTGTTTAAGTAGACATTACACGTACAACTTAAAATTATTCAAAGTTGAACTAAGTTAAAATTTCAACAGTATTAATCAGTTAAGAAATTGAGTAGATTTTGTCACATTTCTGACCCAGATCAACCTGGGACTAATTTCTGTTAAACAACCCTGCAAACAATTAATGGTCCAGCTCAAATAACAGTTGAGCACAATATATGACTTAACCTATTACCTTTGTTGTTTTTACTTCCCAGTTTTATGTCCCTCCCGCCTCTGAACGAGGACATTATGGTGTGGACATACCAGCTTCCCATGGTGGAGGAAGACCCCAGGTGCCCCTCTGGGCAATTTTAAGGCTCGAGCGGGCACCTGGGTAGAACCACCGACGTTCCGCAAGCTAGCTGGTTAGCTTCCTCACATGAAAGATCTTGACCCTGGTAGGTCTCGAACTCACAGCGGTGAACGGCAAGTGATTGTCAGTCGGAAACCTTAACCACTCGGCCACGGACGCCCCTAACCTATTACCTAATAGATATGTCTTTATACATGGGCAACCAGTGTAGATCCAGATCATTATCCTGTAGGTTATTTTTGATGAAGAAGCGAACAGCATAGATCCAGATCAGATGGCATTAATGTGCCGGCTTATTTTGATCTATGCTTCTAATTTGATTACAGGTGTATTCATGAAGTTAAAGAAACTCCCAGTGACAAAATGGATGGTCCCAGTACCATTACCATGTTGTGTTAAATTGCACCATTGTTTTAGACCACAGTGTACAATGATTTTCTTCAACAAGATGGGGTCAGTCATGATATTTAATGAAAACTGTTGTAGACTGGAAATAAATGTTGCATATGTAGATTTAAATTATGTAATTTTGTATAGATTTAAGATTTACTTCATCCGGTAAAGAATTGAATATTATTTCAAACAAATTAAAAACTATAATATCTTGTTACAAAGCGAACGATCGACGTTTAGTTAATATGTAAAGTGAATACTTACCTCCCGAAATTCGGAGAGTTAATACATGTTCAAAGATCTAAATAATTCACTTTACAATTGCTATGACTTGCTGCTGATTACTGTTTTTAACGACTACGTCATATTTAAAATGCATGTTATGCTTGTGTATTACAACAAAGATGCCAATCGCGGTAAACTTCATATGTGGTGTTCCGCTCTGAAAAAAAGGTCGAAGAATTTTTTGGTCTAAAGCTCGAAAATCATTAATCTGTTGGGAGGTTGTAGGATATTGCCGACAAGAAAATATGCCACAAGGCAGGAGTTCACTAGGGATTGGGAGATTGAAATGCGCTATATGTGGGGACCGGAAGTCGCTGAACATGTGAACCAGAATTCAGGGAATAATCAATTTTGGCACCAATGTTCGATTGGGATTTTGAAATGTTAGAAACGCTGGTAGTACATGTACATGATATACCATGGTACACCATAGTAGTTCATGATATACCATGATAAACCAATGTAGTTCATGATATACCATGGTAAACCAAAGTAGTTCATGATATACCATGGTAAACCAATGTAGTTCATGATATACCATGGTAAACAAATGTAGTTCATGATATACCATGGTAAACCAATGTAGTTCATGATATACCATGGTAAACAAATGTAGTTCATGATATACCATGGTACACCAATGTAGTTCCTGATAAACCATGGTACACCAATGTAGTTCCTGATAAACCATGGTACACCAATGTAGTTCATGATATACCAAATTGGTACACCAATGTTACAGTTCCTGATAAACCATGGTACACCAATGTAGTTCATGATATATACACTATAGTAGTTCATGATAAATTGTAATACTTCGTGATACTCAGTAGTTTGTTCATGTAACAAATATTTCTATGAACTTACATGTAGTGTGACAACATGTTTTTATGCCCCCGAAGGGAGGCATAAAGTAATCGGACCGTCCGTCCGTCCATCCAAAATAATCTTGTCCTCGCTTCTTCTCCAAAACCGCTTGAGGGATTTCTTTGAAACTTCACTGGAGTGTTTGTCATCAAGCCTAGTTGTGCATATCATCAGGAATTTCTGCTCGGATTATTTTTGGCTGAGTTATGGCCCTTTTTAGCAAAATCTTCTCCTCGCTTCTTCTCCGAAACCGCTTGAGGGATTTCATTGAAACTACACAGGAGTGCTTGTCACCAAGCCTAGTTGTGCATATCCTAAGGAATTTCTGATCAGATTATTTTTGACAGAGTTATGGGCCTTTTTACCTAACCCTAACCCTAAACCCTAACCCTAAGGTAAACCACTTGAGACATTTCATTGAAACTTCACAGGAGTGTTTATCACCAAGCCTAGTTGTGCATATCTTAAGGAATTTCTGATCGGATTATTTTTGGCAGAGTTATGGGCCTTTTTACCTAACCCTAACCCTAAACCCTAACCCTAAGGTAAATTTTGTTAAAGCAATAGAGGTTACATTTTTTGTCCGATTGTCATGAAATTTGGTATGAATATTGATATTGATAATTTCTACACAAATTATTAAAATCATGTTGTTAAATTGACCAGGGGCCCCACCCTGGGGATTTTAATTTTTTTTTAAATTCTGTTTTTAACCTTTGATTTTCTACAGTTATCAACCAGATTTTGACACAACCTTTATACCATCTTAAAATTCAATCTTTCCTGAACAATTCATTCACTGGTTGTTCAGTGATAAAATTTGAAACAAAAATTTTAGTAGCAGGGTGAAAATTTCAAGTGTCAAAATCCAATATTTCTACCTGTCTTCAGCTATATTTGTGTTTACCAGTTTATTATAGCTCCAGCTGCTGGACAATGACCTGATGAACTTTGCTAAGCAGATCTGTGTTATGCAATATAAACTTTGCTCTGGAAGATTTTATAGGGTAAATTTTGTCATTTTATGGATAGTGCCAAATAAACTTTCTTACTTTATAGCACTTTGAAAATCAGGCTTTTCTGAATATGTTATTCACTGTTTGTAAGTAAAACAACAACAAGAACAACAACAACAACAAATTTGTAGCACATTCTCAAAATGTTAAGACTAAATTTAAGAGAGTCTTAGATGTATACAGTGTATGTACATAAACTGGCAAGTTAAGGCCACACCTTTTTAGCTCATCTGAGCCATAGGCTCAGCGTGAGTTATTAGGATCGATCAGTGTCCGTCGTCCGTCCACACTTGGTTAGTTAACACTCTAGCGGTCACTTTTTTGCCTCTATTGTTTTGAAACTTGGTTAGGATGTTTGTCCTAATGATTTCTCGAACGAGTTCGAATATGGGTCATCTGGGTCCAAAAACTAGGTCACTGTTACTAAAAATAGAATTATCTTGTAAACACTAAAGAGATCACATTTTTGCCCAGATTGTTTTGAAACTTGGTCAGGATGTTTGTCCCAATGATTTCTCGGACGAGTTCGAATATTGGTCATCTGGGTCCAAAAACTAGGTCACTGTTACTAAAATAGAATTACTTGTTAACACTCTAGCGGTCACATTTTTGCCTCGATTGTTTTGAAACTTGATCAGGATCTTTGTCCCAATGATTTCTCAGACGAGTTCGAATATGGGTCATCTGGGTCCAAAAACTAGGTCACTGTTACTAAAAATAGAATTTTCTTGTTAACACTATAGCAGTAGCATTTTTGCTCTGATTGTCATGAAACTTGGTCAGGACATATGTCCCAGTTATTAATTGGACGAGTTTGAGTATGGGTCACCTGGGGTTAAAAACTAGGTCACTGTAACTAAAAATAGAAAAATCTTGTCCAGGCTGTAAATTTGTTATGTCTGATTGGATTTCAAAATAACTTGGCACAAATGTTCACCATGACAAGACAGTGTGTCAACTACAATACCCATGTCGGTTGGTCCAAGGTCAAGGTCACTGTTACTAAAAATAGAATTTTCTTGTTAACACTCCAGCGGCCACATTTTTGCTCTGATTTTCATGAAACTTGGTCAGGATATCTGTCTTAGTAATTTCTCGGAGGAGTTGGAATATGGGTCATCTGGGTCCAAAAACTAGGTTACTGTTACTAAAAATAGAATTATCTTGTCTTGGCTGTAAATTTGTCATTTCTACTTGGATTTCAAAATAACTTGGCACAAATGTTCACCATGACAAGGCAGTGTGTTGAGTACAATACCCATGCTGGTTGGTCCAAGGTCACGGTCACTGTTACTAAAAAAAGAATTATCTTCTTAACACTCTAGTGGTCACATTTTTGCTCCGATTGTCACGAAACATGGTCAGGACGTATGTCCCAGTAATTACTTGGACAAGTTCGAATATGGGTCATCTGGGGTCAAAAACTAGGTCACTGTCACTAAAAATAGAAAAATCTTGTCCAAGCTGTAAATTTGTTATTTCTCATTGGATTTTTAAATAACTTGGCTCAAATGTTTACCATGACAACCCATGCCTGTTGGTCCAAGGTCAAGGTCACTGTTACTAAAAATAAAATTTTCTTGTCTGGGCTGTAACTTCCTAATGAATGGAGTGATTTCAAAATAACTTTACATAAATGTTCACGATGACAAGGGGGTGTGTTGCTTACAATACCCATGCCGGTAGGTCAAAGGTCAAGGTCACTGTTACTAAAAATAGCATTTTCTTTTCCAAGCTGTAGATTTCTTGTTTCTTATTGGATTTTAAAATAACTTGGTGTAAATGTTCACCATATCGAGACGTTGGGTCATGTACAACACAACTTTGTTGTACTCAGGTGAGCGATACAGGGCCATCATGGCCCTCTTGTTCATATTACCCACATCATATGTAGTAAGGTCCATAACTCTAATAATCATTTTCCAGGATAATCTCCCCATTAATCTTAGAATTTTCTAAAAAAATGTAATATTTAACTTTATTTAACTATATATTTACTACAGACTTGAAACATATGATCCTTTCATCTTTCACATTATATGCATGCAGTATGCTTTGTCTTCCACAAGCATATTTTTCATTACATATGTTTATTTATTACATATGTATACCTATTCGATTTCAAAGCGGCATTTCGGGGGCATATGTCAATTTCAAGTGACAGCTCTTGTTTATAATCTATACTTGTTTTCATGCAGTAGACAGTTTCAGCAACATTTATTTTTTAAAAACATGTATTACTTAAGGCTTTCCTCCATATATACACATTTGCGACCAGTGTAGATCCAGATCAGCGGGCACATCTGATCAGGATTTGCACTAGTCGCATTTTGGTCAGAAATATCCTAACAAATCAAAAAGTGAACAGTGCAGATCCTGATGAGACAGCACAGATGTGCCTGCTGATCTGAATCTACACAGTTTGCCCACACAATAAAGGTGTGTCTATGGAGGAAAGGGATAAAAATACACATAAACAGAGATCGGTATTGATGCCTTAGCATTTATTGCAAAGCGAAGGATGTTTTTTGTTATACTTTAAGTTTTACACTGCCTCTTTTGGTTGCATTACAGTACCAAGAAGCTCTTTGGGTGCATAGTTGACCGTGGTCCAAATAATATGTCAATTTTGTTCATGGTGTACCATCTTAAACATAGACAAGACAATAGGTTTTGATGGTATTTGAAGGTTAACCATGGTAATGCATGTTTGACAATAAAAAACTGTTGACCATGATTGTATGGACACAACTTCATCTTGGGGTTTGGGTGGAGGCGAGGAGGTTATCTGTCTTCAGCAGCATATTGTGAAAAGTCCCATACAATAACTCTTTCCTCCATAGACACAGCTTAATTGGATCTAAACTATTCGCTTTTTGTTTTGTTTGGTTATTTCTGACCAAAATGCAACCAGTGCAATATCCTGATCAGATGGCACAGATGTGCCGACTGATCTGGATCTACACTGGTCGCACATGTGTTAAAAAGCATATTTATGGAGGAAAGGGATAAATGATACAATTGTAATAAATTGAAAGCCGCCAACTAAGATATTCAGCCGCCACAGTTTACACATCCCTTGGTAGGTTCACTAACCGGCTTTACAGTTCTACCCAGCTACAAAGTCTGGGGTTTTCAAATGTAACAAATATTTCTATGAACTTACATATATGGTGACAACATGTGTTTTTTATAATCTATACTTGTTTTCATGCAGTAGACAGTTTACACATCCCTTGGTAGGCTCACTAATCGGCTTTACCCAGCTACAAAGTCTAGTGTTTTCAAATTGTCTGATTGTTCAGTATTGTTCAGTATTTGTTCAATGAATCATTCAAACTCAGTTTTGTGGTTCTTAATTATGTGAATAAAATTTCGATACATTTGTGCATTTCTGTAGCCGCCGTTGTGTGTAGTATATATTTCATGTGAGGTTGCTTCTGTAGTAGTGCCCTTAACAGGTAGCCGTATCTCAATTGGTAGAGCAACGGCACGGTAAGCCTGAGGTTGGAGGTTCAAGGTTCAAATCCTGGTCTAAGCCTACAAATTTTCTTCCTCTTGTTTCATTTGGTGGCCATTGTAAATTGGCCATTGGTGCTCTTCTGGGTGAAGCATTGGCTGGGATACTGTTGTATCATTTAATTTCGTGGGGATCAAATTTTGCGCAAATGACATAAGTGACATTTTCGCAAGAGCTTAAATTTGTGCACTGGTAATATTCTAATAAGACTAGATATTCAATGGTTTGATTTCGCTAGGGTTTAATTTCGCGCATTTTTCCTAGTGCAAAATACGCGAAAATTAAACCACCGCGAAATAACATGATAACACACTAGTTGATCTGAACCTACATTGTGTAGACATTTTCCAATTTAGTGGCTTGTCACATTTAGAACAGAGAAATGTTGTAGTGCCCTTTACAGGTAGCCTCGGTAGCTCAATTGGTAGAGTGACGGCACAGTAAGCCAGATGTCCAAGGTTTGAATCCTCAGGCCTACACATTTTTAATTTATTTTAAAATTTACAATGGAGGACCAAGTTTTATCAATGAAGTGTCAATACTCTTGATAATTGTCTGAATCTCAGTATTTTGCTTTTTCTTCTTTTTCATCAAAAATACTGGTTACAATCAATTATAATAACTCCCCACTTGTGGACAAAGCTCTCTTCAAAGAAGCAGGGGTATATTGCTTTGCCCATGTTGGTGTGCCTGCACCAGACCTTGTATGAGCTATAACTAGATGATGATTTGGCATAAAGTGACCACTATTGATGTTGAGGTCAAAGGTCAATCACAGTGACCTTTAACACAAAACATTGGCCGACCAATAAGTGGTAGGAAGGATTGCCATCACATGTAGATGACCCCTATTTATTTTGAAGGAAGTAGATCTATGATCAAGGTCAAAATGACCTTCCATACAGGAACCTTGTCCAACCAATCACTAGACAAAGATTACGCCTATGAACCTCACATTAAGTATAGTAGTTTGTCATCATGTTAAAATGACCCTTATTGGTTTTGAGGTAAATAGGTCAGAGTCAAGGTCACTGACCTTAAACACAAAACTCTTATCCAACTGATAACAATTTCACAATGGTCCTCAGATTTGGTGCAGTGTTTTGATATCATACAAAGATGACCTCTGTTAATTAGGTCAGTAGGTCAGAGGTCAAAGTCACAGTGACCTTCACTTAAAATCATTGTTTGACCATTAACTAGACAACAATTTGGCCTATGGTCCTCAAATAAGGTAAGAAATTAGTTTGTAATTATGTTTACATGACTGAAGACTTATTGATTCTCAGAGGGCAAAATATTAACAGTACAGTCCTGTTCTTATCAAACTTTAGCACTATCAGAGAACCATTGACAGCAGATTTCTATCCAGTTGGTGTTTGAGGCCATACATGCTTTACAAGCAAATCTTGTTTCTGAAAAAAGTTTGACATGCATATCGGGAATAGCCACACACGGACAAGACAGCCTTTCCACATGGCCAAAAGCAGAAATATATTTTCAGATTAATTAAAACAGGTTAATTGTTTTGTAAAGGTTGGCACAGGGTTTAATTAATACATTAATATATCATCAATGCCAATATGATCCAATTGATAAGGGGAGGTAATAAAGAAAACTTAAAGGAAGCGTTGTATGCTATCAGTTGTAAATTTAAATTGACTTAAAAACTTTTCAATAATAAAAATACTAACTGCCACATATTTTTGTTGATAAGCATTTGTTCCAGATGCAAACTTAGTTCATCCTCATTTGACATTTGACATTTTCTGGTTGGTAGCCTTATATGGTCATCTTAGAAATAAAAAATGAAATTAATTAATAAGATGTCATATTGAGAACTTTTCCCAGACGTTAAAAAGTCTGTACCAAAAAATAAGTCAAAAGTCTATAAGGTCATATTCATCGTTATTAAAGAACATTAGCTGAAATTTCAACAGTTTTTTTTTATGTTGCTTGCAAATTAACAGATAGACACTTGTGTAATAACAGGCAGTTCCTTGTATCCTGAGGGGCATCCAGTAGTCCCCAAACTTTAATATAAAACTTAATGATGCCTATATCTTTGAAATAGATGAAAAAGGAACTTTGAACGTCACCGAACATTACAAATAATATATTGCAGGCTCAGTTCATGTTAAGTAATGGAAATGCATATTTCTGATAACAGAACTAATTGAATGTTTTATTCACTTAATACTTGGAATATAACTATCATCTACACTCTGCCCAAAGTTCTTTATTGGTCACTTTTGTCTGTAATTTTTTATTCCAAAGACATTAGACTTAACTCTTTATTGCTGATCAACAACAGTCGTTGATTTAACCCTTTCCTCCATATATACGCATGTGCAACCAGTGTAGATCCAGATCGGCTGGCACTTCTGTGCCATCTGATCAGGATCTGCACTGGTCGCATTTTGGTCAAAAATAACCTAATGTATCATAAAGCGAACAGTGCAGATCCTGATCAGATGGCACAGATATGCCAGCTGATGTGGATCTACACTGTTCGCCCACTCAATAAAGGTGTGTCTGTGAAGGAAAAGGTTAAGTATTACACTTTTAACTGTGACTTGGTAACAGTTTGGCGAGAGATAGGATACTCTTAATGTTACTAAAAGTGCATTTTATGCAAGTAAATACACTTAATTGCTTGATTTGTTTAATAGGAACCCTCATCCTAACGAAACTGTACTTGAATATGTCATTGAACAAAGCTCTCTCTGACAACAAGAATGATTACCACATGTACTGTTTGGGAACAATTCTGCAAAAAAAGAGATTAAGCTCTACATTTTACATATTTTATCATATTTTCCTGATTTAAAAAAATATTTTTAATCCTTTCCTCCATAGTTAAACCTTTATTGCGTGCATCCGTGCTGTCTGATCAGGATCTGCACTGTTCACTATTTGATTTATTAGCTTATTTTTGACCAAAAAGTGACCAGTGCAGATCCTGATCAGACAGCACAGATGTGCCAGGTGATCTGGATCTACACTAGTCGCACACATGTAAAAATGCGTATATATGGAGAAAAGGATTAAGTGTTGTAAACAATTTGTATTATTTCCAAAACAAGCATGGTAACCTGTTTTTTCCTTGAGTTATTTGGAAAGAACGATCTCAATCTGATTAAAATAATTTCCTGAAAACCGCTATGCTATCAGGATCTGACAACGAGTAACTAAAACATGCTTTTATCAATAACCCTTTGAACCATTCAGTTTTTCGCCTACAAAATCGCAAAAGTGAAAGTAAAAATAGTATCTTAAACCATGGAAAGTGTTGACAGCCTGCATAAGACATATTACTGGAGATATATTTGTTTTAGTAGTATTGCATTCATTTCTAATATAATGACATCTTCAGATCATTTTTCTGAGCATTATAAATCATGCTTCCTGTGTTGACAATTTCTAAAAATAGTAATCGGGGAATACCGCTTTTACTTACATACGGTGTCTGCGGGCCATCATCAGATCTAACATTTTGTTAGATCTGACTTTAGTGAGATTGGAATGATCTTTGAATAATATTGGATAAATTTTGAGCAAATTCTATTCTGTGCGGTAAAAAAAGTTGACAAAACTGTAGCTTTAAACTATTATCTTTAAAATAAATTATATCGAAGTCATAATTATGTAACTTTCAAATTAAATTAATTTCTACTAGAGATGTCAATGGTTACCGAATTCGATATCGGGATATTCATACTGTACATACTATCTGAGCACTATCCTAATAACTATGTATAATGCTGAGTATGATGTCAGTAAGATGATGACGTCAGTATTATGGCCATTTTATGACAGTGATGCATTCACGATTGCATTTAGTAAAACGTTAAATTTCTATCAGTCTGTTTCTATGTCATTCACCTGTTGGTTGTTGTTTGAAAACGGTAGTCCAGTTCTATGGTTTGCATGTCTTTGTGCTACAAGGTGTGTTACCGATCTTAGATGCGATGTGTTGTCACACAAAATAATCTTTCGAAAACACAAAATAAAATTGATCAGACAAAACACTTTTTTGATGAGCTTTATGACTGGATGACAGATGAATATTCAAAATTCATGCATACTTCAGAGGCTTATATTGAATTGCATTTCCATGTTGCAAGAACCAACTTGACTCTTCATTTTATCCTCCATCATATATTTTTGTTTCGCTAACGTGCAAAAACATCATGCTGATCAACAGACGAAAAATTTTGATGTGAAATTGTCCCATTATTCGGATACACACATCTTTAAAACATCACAAATACATTCAATTATTAAACAGGTCCGCTAATTGAAGTCGGATGGCAAATTAAACACATGGTAACTAAACTTATGATTGCAATAACAATTACCTATACAACCAATCAATTATCCAATAAGCAATCCTAACTGTTAGTTTTCAAGTGTCACTAAATATAGTCAGTAATCCTCTCAGTGACACTGATGAGACGCATTTGGAACGTTTTGACAGAACTGTCAAGCGCAAGTGCTATAGATACATAACTGTGTATTCGGCGTGTTAAGGTTTTGCACTTAATTTTTTTTTACCATTATACACGATATAGGGATTTCGATCTGGATCGAAATATCAGAAATATTTTGAATCCCACAGGGATATCACATGTATGGGGAAATGCACAAACTTTAAAGGAGTTTTTCAAAGAAGGTTGAGTTATTTTCAAAATAGAAATTAGACTTTATCATTATAAAATCTGTTTTGAGTATGTTGCTTATATTATAAATTAAGCCCACAGCTCATAAGATAAACACCAGTGAATTGTGCAGATTTTTCCAAAATGGATTCACAATACTGCAGGCCCCAAGATTATAAAACTGAGAATGGAAGTCAGTCTCAAATCTCAATGATCTGATTGGCTGAAATGAAGACTGGTCGACATTTCAGCCTAACAGATGCTTGGGATTTTTTATGACTGGCTTCAAATCTCAGTTTTATAATCTATACTTGCACAGATCATACGCAACATGTGCAAAAGCCAGTTAATATATGCAAACACAATATGTTGTTCAGATGATGGTTTCAATGAAAAGCCATTGAACTTAAAACAAATTTAAGAAAGATTCGTGTCTTGTCAACTTTCGGTTTCAAACAGCAATCCTTAGTTCTAATGCAAACTAAATTTCCAGGGCCAAAGATCATAAAACTAAGATTGGAGACAGACCAGTCGCAATCTCAAGCATCTGATTGGCTGAAATGGAGCCAGTCCCTATTTCAACCAATCAGATTGAGATTTTAGACTGGTCTCCTGCTTTAGTTTTATGATCTTGGTCCCTGGCATCAGAAGAAAACATTTCTTCACTTTTATTCTGGGCAGTGAGTATTAATGTTTGGTGTTTAAAAGATTCAGCAAAATGTTTTGACCTTGAAACGGAAGTAGAAACAATAGGAGTCGTTCTCTAATTTTCTTAAGTTCAAGGTTTTTCATTCAGTATAATCTCAACAACATATGGTAGTTGGATATGTTGTTCAGCTTTTGCACACCAGATAGTTTTTAGATGCAAAAGCCTTTATATGTAAAATTCACTGGTGTTTCTTTTTCGAGAAGTACCTACAACCCTTAGAAAAAAAGATGAGAAAGCGTGGGATTTAGTCGGTTTTAATCGGTGGTTAATAGGGAATCAATCTGTGACCAAATGACTGCTGTTGACATGTCATCGGTGATGTTTTTCGGTAAACTGAAAAAGTCATCGGTTCTCATCACTTAAACATACTTTTTTTAAAAAGATCCGACGCCAACCTTTATCAAGAGATATGCAAGCTCTTAATCACCGATGTCATCGATCAAACAAATATCAATCACCAGCCATATCTGACGGAAAGTGTTGAACGACTGATGATTGGCTATTAAACACCGATTTATCAGCGTTACACCCGATTTAGCTCTGATTTACAAACAACAAAAAACGTTAGTATTTCAGTATTTTTACCGATAAAATCATCCTTATCACCGACACATTCCTGTTTGAGTTGGTTTCGGTCTCCGGCCAGCAACCTATGAAATATTTATTTAGCCGATTGATTTCTTGTCCATCACCAATGGCTGGTTAACAGAAAACCTCACACATAGCAACTGACCAAAACAGCGAGTAACTTTAAATAAAATAATATATTGGGCAACGACCGACTGTGTTACTGGTGCCTAACCATCAATATTTATGATACGTTACATGAATAAGACTTTTATCATAGAGGATGAAATTGAAGTGTAAATATAATATTTTATGGTTAGTTTCCGCCTGACTTACTGAAATTTTGATTCTTTATTTAATGATGCAATGATTTCAAAATGACAAAGTATTTGCATCCACACTTAAATATGGTAAAAAGAAAACATCATTATACATAATATATATTTTGAGCTATAAAGCATCATTTGAAAGTATTCCTTGTTTATTAGAATATCATTTGTTAATATAACCATAAGCATTATCACATTTGCAACTACAGTCCACACTAGTTGTGTCGAAGTCGTCGGGACAATATATTTTAATTTGAGATGTCCCAAGTTCTACACAGCCGAATTGGCGTCAATGCACGAATATTATACCTATTTGTTTCTAATGCTGACATGATTGTGAGTGCTTAGTACTCGTTCATGCCCAAGAACACGTATTTGTACATTTCAATGGATCAATTAGTTTAACAAAACAGAACTGAAACAATATATTAACTCGATTATATTTATTACATGTTAAAAAACATCATCGTTAAATTTCGGTGTTTGTTTATTTCGTCATTTGATCTTCACTCTGAGTGTTAATATCGTCTTTCGTTGATTTTTGAATTACATAAACAAATTCAAATTAATACTCACCCCATAATGGTTAATTTGGAGCTTTTTGTGCTTCAGTCTTGGGGGAGAGTTGAAACGTTTGAACCAAGTTCTTGCATTTGTTGTCCTAAATGGATGAACTCATATTTTATCGGCCTGGTTGTCACAATGTCACTATAGTTGTAATTAAATGGGTTTTTTTTTAAACTGAAATTAATTACATTTACGAATATGAATATTTTACTCCTGAATGCATTAAATAAGCAAATATTTTACTGAAAAGGTGATAATTGATAATTATTATTACTAAATAATTGTATCTTGTTTGCTAACAAGTTCTCTCTGGCATTGTTCAACCGTGGCAAGTTTCACACTTCAACTTATCCGATGATTTTATATAGCATAATTTAGCCTGCGAGTTCTAAATTTACTTCGACTTATAAAAACATTGTTTAAGTCGAATTTGAGTTAAGCGGCGTAATATTATATGTAAAAAAGAACAACTTTTGACGGGACCTTAAAAATAATTCGAGATAACCGATGTTTCAACGTAAGCGAGTTTGACACAACGAGTGTGAACTGTATTTTAGACCCAGATCAGCTTTTTACTGTGCATTTCAGTTGGTGAATTAGTCAGTAATTGTCTGTAAAACAATGTTGTGGACAATGTATGCCGACTTCCCTAATCATGATAGAAAGATTAGTTTATTTAGTCCATTAACATTATTCCATATATACACATTTTATTACAATTTTGACCAGTGTAGATCCAGATCAGCTGGCAGATCCATACCATTTTGTCAGGATTTAGATTGTTTGCTATTGTGATACAGCATTAAACTTAAAATTTCATCATGCACAGGACTGCACAATGCTGAATTAATTGGAGCCACTTCTTAACCCTTTCCTCCATATATACCGTATATTCTGTATTAAACGCCCCTGGGGGCGTTACATTTTGCAAAGGGGGGGCGTTTAATAGAGACCAACTATTGACAAAATGTAGTTTTCAATAATTGTGTTATTTTTTAATAAATAACCATAGGAAACAATTTTGTCATTTTCCTATAACTTATTTTTAAAAAACTTAACCTAAAATGAAATTTTTCACAGCGAAATGATGAAATGTATTCATTTGGATTAATGCTGAGAGATTAAAGATTGTCATGTCATTGTAAGTCACTCGTTTACTTTTGAAAAAAGACTGGGGGCGTTTATTAGGGGAGGGGCGTTTAATAGGGAATATACGGTACGCATTTTTACGCATGTGCAACCAGTGTAGATCCAGATAAGCCTGCATATCTTTGCCATCTGATCCGGATCTGCACTGGTCGCATTTTGGTCATAAATAGCCTAACAAATAAAAAAGTGAACAGTTTAGATCCTGATCAGATGGCACGAATGTGCTGGGTTATCTGGATCTAAACTGTTCGCCCATGCAACAAACGTGTGTCTGTGGAGGAAAGGGTTAAGCATTTGTAATTTCCTTTACAATCAATATTTATTATTAGTTCACTTTTCCTAGATATGGTGTTTGTTATTTTGTTATGATTTGACTTTTTGACTTGCGTTTAAACACATTAATCTGACCAGGGCACAGCCTATTAGAAATAGAAAAGCAATAACTAAAGGTTTACCATTGAAAAAATTTGCAATTGTTCCACAGTAATTGTATGCCTCTTTTCTCTCAATACTGTATTAAAATGTTAAGCATATTATGTCGTTTATATGTAATATTACCTTTATATGGAACTTTAAATGAATGTCACTCTTTTCAGCAGAACTATTCACTTTCAATAAAATTTAGCAGTTGTTTAACTTGTTCCTTCCTTTAAAATAATTTTGCAGTTGGGTTGTATCTTTAACATTACTCGAGTTATTGATATGAATTTTCCTAAAATAAATATCCAGGTCTGTCTCACTTACTTCAATTCAGTCCATTTTATAACAATGTAGAAAATTTCAATGAGCCTAGTCTTTGTAACTTGAAAATGTTTTGTAAGTTTTATCCCAAGTACCCAGATTTAACCCTTTCCTCCCAGGGCTTTTTCAGCTAGTCTCATGGGGATGATAATGGGCCCCATTCCCAATGCCAAATAGGGTTCATTTTTCCCTAATTCAAGAAAAAATTTCCCAATTTCAAGAAAAAAATTCCTGTTTCAATAAAAATAACGTTTTTGCCTATAAAATAGAAACATAAAAGAGAATCCATATAATTAAGGGACTTTCAATTTGCAACATTAGTTTGTTAACTTTTGATCAGTGATCTGTAAAACCTACATTCCTTGAATTTTTGTATGCAACCTGTGTAAAACCAGTGTGTACCATGTAAAAAAAAATTCCCAATTTGAGCAAGGGCCTTTTTCCCAAAACCCCTTGAAAAAGCCCTGCCTCCATAGACACAGCTTTATTGCCTGGGCGAATAGTTTATATCTAGATCAGCCGACACATCCGTGCCGTCTGATCAGGATCTAAACTGTTCGCCTTTTGATTCATAGGGTTATTTCTGACTAAACTGCGACCAATGCAGATCCTGATCAAACGGCACAGATGTGCTGGCTGATCTGGATCTACACTGGTTGCACACGCGTAAAAAAATGCGTATTTATGGAGGAAAGGGTTTATTCTTACAGCTGCCGTTTAAAACCTGAAATAATTGCAAAATTCTCAACCAGTGATTTATGGAGATTGATCAGAAATAACCAAATATATCTAAAAGTGAACAGTGTAGATCCTGATCACAGATATGCCTGTAGATCTAGATCCAAATTGTTCGTCAACTCAATAAAGGTGTATTTTTTTAGGTTAAGGGCCGAATAGTTCTCCCAGATAAATTTAATGGAAAAAGTAAATTATGTTGGTTTATGCATTGTATGCATCCTTTCTTAGATACTCTGCAAGAAGAAAATAAATCTGACGCTCTGTAACTTTGAATAACTATTGAGATACATAAACAAAAGCTATTTTTGCACCCTTACATAAATAGTAATGGCAAAAGATCTTGTATTATGTTTCAATTATGTAAGAAATATCAAAATGCAAAGAACAGATTCAATTTTCATTTCCAACCACAATAGCATAGTTTTTCAATTTTTCAATCAGAAAATAAATGAAATATGCAGTGTCATGTTTATTTTTTTGTTGAGCGTACTACACCAGACAGTGAAGTCTTACAAATATGCAGATGCCAGTTGTGTAGAAGAGATCTGTTGCTTAGGAGACATATGTTACTTATATTGGTGTGTGTCACGGAAAATGGTACCTTTGGGCAGTTGACGTAAATCTTTGAAATGAGGTCATAAATTTGAGCAGACGACATTATTGATTATGCTTATTTGGGTAAAAACATATTATTTTATTGTCAAAATGTGTAACAAAATCACATTTTAGTTATAAGAAATTGATTTATAGTTGTAAATTCTTTCTAAATTTATTAAAAACTAAAATACCACTAAATATGACCAAAGGTACCTTTTTCCTTGACGTGCCCCTATTTATAGAACTGGAGACTGGTTGCATATTGGTCAGATATAATGTTATGAATCAAAAAGCAAATAATGTAGATCCTATTTTCTGGTGGCGGCAGTCGGTAGTCCCTAACTTTAGTATGAAATTTTATGTTGCCTAAAACTTTAAAAGTACTTGTCCTATTCACTAAAATAATACTTGAAATATAACATCTACATGAACAAAGCCATTGGTGACAACAAGAAGGATAACTCCTGTTTCACTATTTGTTTGAGTTATGCCCCTTTCAAATGCAACTTTAGATGACACATTGTGTTCCTTGGAACACCAAATTCTAGTTATATGAGCATTTATGTTCTTATTGCATATATTGGCATTTTAAGCCTTTCCTCTATTTATACGCCTTTTTATGCATGTGAGACCAGTGTAAGATCCGTGCCGTCTGATCAGGATCTGCACTGGTTGCATTTTGGTCAGAAATAACCTAATAAATAAAAAACCAACAGTTTAGATCCTGAGCAGACGGCACAGATGTGCCGCCTGATCTGGATCTAAACTGTTTGCCCCCCGAAATAAAGGTGTCTTTATGGAGGAAAGGGTTAAATATGTTTCCAGTTACAGGAAGTAATTCTCATGAAAGGTACTTAACAATACCTTATCTGTAAATCGAAAACTGTTCTGAACAAAATATTGATATTACTTTTCTGTCTCCAACAGTGTAGTTTTTTTTTACCCTTGCCATACTAAAGTTGGCAAGTTCCCAGATGTTAACTGACTGTTTTTTCTAAACATTTGGCTTATATAAACAAATTGTCCAACAATATTGACCTGGCACTCTTGCATTTGACCCCATATTTGTTAAATTTTGTAAATGTTACGATCTACTTCCAATCGGTAGTCCGGCATCTATCCAAATACACCACACATTACTGACGTGTAAATATATCGGTGTATTCGCTGATACCTGTGTTTATCCAATGACATTTACGAAAATTAATGAAGTGCCAGGTCAATATTGTTGGACAATACTTGGTGAGGTAAAGTTAGATTATTAGTCGGCGGCCCATGAGGCTGTCGACTATATTTGTGCTTACTTTTAATGTGGGGCGATAATGGCATAATTTCACAAATGTTTGTATTTTTGTTCTGATATGTATTAATGTGAGTTGTTTTGCAAAAAAACATATTAACAAATGTTTAACGAATAGTACCATGGGAACTGTTTGACATCGCTTTTTAACCCTTTCCTGTACAGATACGCATTTTTACGCATGTGCGACCAGTGCAGATCTAGATCAGCCGGCACATCCGTGCTATTTGATCAGGATCTGCACTGGTCGCATTTTGGTCAGAAATAACCTAATAAATCAAAAGCGAACAGTTTAGATCCTGATCAGGCGGCATGGATGTGCCGGCTGATCTTGATCTAAACTGTTTGCCCTGGCAATAAAGGTGTATCTGTACAGGAAAGGGTTAAGAGTTTTTTTTTTAAATATCTTTAAATTATCAGTTCTCCTTGACTATTTTTTTAAACAACGGTAGCTGGGACCTTTGGTATAATGGGTCAGGGATGTTGACTGTTGCACTGCATATACACCTGTTTGTAGTTGTGAAACATAATTCGTGAGAGTTTTGTTCGGAAACAAAGGTGTGAATAAATGTACAATTGTGATACTGGTCATACAGGTACATTGTTTTTAATCTTACATTGCAGACGTAGTTTCCGTATAATCGGTCAGGGATGTTGACTTTTGCACTGCGTGTATACTTATGTGTGAACTTGTGGAACGTAATTGGTGAGATTGTTTTTCGTGACAAAACGTAATAATACTATTAAATTGTGATACTGGCAGTACGTTGCAGTATGACCACTTCCTAAACGTAATAACAAACATGGATATAACAGGAAAACAATTTCAAAATACCTAACGAAAACAGCAATACTGCTTTTGGCCTTTGATCCCATCCTTACCAATAACTTAAGGTAGATGGACATGTTGGTGACGTTAGAAGGCCGAAAATGGACAATCTCTTAGATTTCAATGAAATTTATACCAAAAATAGTTCCAATCATTCACTTTTTGAAAATTATATTTTTGATTCCGATTTATGGCGTCTTCAGATGATAACAAGTGCCACCTGGCGGTCACTAATTTTTATGTGATTTTTGCGGTTAACGGCGTGTAAAAAAATACAAAAACAATTTTTCTTGTTGTTTTATATACATAATTACAATAAAATATAAATCTAACAGAATGTTTATAATAAAAATGGATAATCGTGCTTTGTTTTCATTTAATTTAATGTAAATGACATTGAGTACGTTGCTTTTTGCACGATAAAAGAACGACGATTCCAGCGATTTGACGCACTATAACGCTGACATATTGATTTTTTGGAATGTATGGATGCTGAAATATTTCTGAAGAAAATAAGTAAAAAATAAAAAGGGGTCATCCCGGCAAATTTTTTGCAATTTCGGATTGAAATAAAGAAGCTGACGTGAATTTTGTCGATAACGTTGCTTGAGAATTTTGACTCGGACATCAACGTGAAACGGGAAAAACATCATACATCATGACACGTTGTGATACTTTTGTTTTGTTAAAGTAGCAGTGTACAAAGAAATCAAACACTGTAATAAACCTATATTTTATTACATAAGAATGCTTTCACTTGACCAGGGAAACAATTATGTGGCACAAAAAAAATAACTCAGCATAATTTTTATAATGAAGATTGGCGATCCTGCAAAACATAAGTACAATTTATTTTACCTTAATAAAGTACAGTCGTTACCCAACCGTTTTTCGTAAAATATTGTCAGTGACCTGTATTCCACAATACATTGCAAAGTTATACTAGTTGCCAATGAAACGTTACAGATTGAACTTGAATTTAACTAACGGATGAAGAAAAAGAATCTCATTGTGAAAAGAGCAACCAGTGAACACTTTTGATAAGCATTGATACAGTGCACTTGGACCCAAATTCAAACAAGCAGCTAATCAGATTTTTAAACAAATTGCTGTAGTTTATTTAAACGAACAGAACTATATAAAAACAGTAAGATCTTGAGCTATTGGAATGTTTCTGGCAAAGCGATCTATCAAAAATATCGGCCATTTCAATTGCCATCGGTTAACATTAATAATATACATATATACAGAGATAATGGAAAAACGGAAAACTGGGCCCAGCGCATCGTTACAACACTGAGAATGAAGACCAGTCTCAAATCTCATAAAGCTGACTATTTGAAACTGAACACAGTACAATGAACTTGACACTCTCAGATTTAAAACGTGTTCACTTTACCACGCAATATCAGGATGTCTCCATAAGAACAATAAGCGTATTGTCATGGCAATAGATCACTGTGAACGGGGTTCAGTGATGGTTTTGGGCCGACATTTCGGTGCATTGGCAGACACTTCATATGCATGGCAGTTTATTGACTATAGCCGTCCTGACAGTGATGCTTTACATTTGCCATAATGGTGACATTTGCTAGCATGACAAAGCTATGATACCATAGAATATCCTGTAAACCAGACATCATCTTAACCCCTAATTGCATACATGTGAGCTATTATCATTACCATAATCAAAATGTTACAATGTATTATGCAGAGATTTACCATAAAGCTATTGAACTTTGGGAATGTTGTAAATTGTGTGTACTCATGTTGATGAAAACAAATCGCAGAAAAACACGGTTAATATGTGCAGTGTTTTTTTTAGTATTATTGAAACATGAACTGCGAATAAATAGGGTCGAAAGTGCTCAATCTATGATATCAAGCTTATATATAGAAAACAAACTGTGATATACACGTGAACGAAAATGTTGCATTTATTCTATAGTTATACAATAATATAATACATTCAAGACAATTGTATAATATTCTGTCGTTGTTTTATGAAAATTAATAGCTTTTATACAAAATAATAAACTATGCTTAATTTATTTTAAAAATAATTGAGACATTGGAACAAAGCCTATTTAAAAAAAGAATATTTGTTATCTCCCTTTTTGCTCTATTGTTACAACGGGTGTACACTTGTGGATTCAGACGGGGATGCAAATTCCAAAACAGCTCTAGATAATCTAATCTCAAAATTAAAGAAAAATTATGAAAATTATAATAAAGCATTTACATTTAAGTATTTTAAAAGCTAGATGCTCTCTGGGAACGACCGAAAAAATTTGTTAACTCATTTAAAAGATGTAATTTTTAAGATGCGTACATTTTACTGTTTTATTGTTAAATTTCGTTTCATTAAATACTTCACCACTCACATCAGATCCTGGATTTGCCACTGGATCTACGATTTTTATCAATTATAACAAAATGAAACGAAGATTATGTGAAAGATATTAGCACAAATTGCGACCTCATTTTGTTTATTGCGCCTACACTTTCGAAGTTTATGTCAAAATTCACAAGCGACGTTGTGCCAAAATCTAACACCTAATTCTTTTTTAAAACAAAAATTGAAAAAATTTGCCGGGATAACCCCTTTTTATTTTTTACTTATTTTCTTCAGAAAAATTTCAGCATTCCATACATTCCAAAAAATTTATATGTCACCGTCCATTTGATAAAGTTATAGTGCGTTAAATCGCTAGAATCGTCGTTATTTTAACGTGCAAAAACCAATGTACTCAATGTCGTTTAGATTAAATTTAATGAAAACAAAGCAAGATATTCCATTTTTATTATAAACATTCTCTTAAATTGATATTTTATTGTAATTATGTATATAAAACAAGAAAAAATTGTTTTTGTATTTGTTTACAAGCCGTTAACGGCAAAAATCACATGAAAATTAGTGACCGCCAGGTGATGCTTGTTATTCTCTGAAGACGCCATAAACCGGAATCAAAAATATAATTTCTAAAAAGTGAATGATTTGAACTATCTTTGGTATAAATTTCATTGAAATCTAAGAGATAGTCCATTTTCGTCCTTCTAATGTCACGAACGTGTCCATCTACCTTAAAAAGCAAACAATGAATATCCTAAAAACATAACCATAAATCTGTTTGGTTGTGCAAAAATATATATTGCCTTTCCATTTTTTGCCATTGTTGTAACTACATGAAAATTCTTCTCACGCCGACTTGATATTCTGGCTCAGATCTGGATCTTCAATGTAGCTGCATCAAGGTGAACAATTCATTCTGTCCTTTAGGGGAAAAAAGAAGTTTAGTGTGTTTAAGTAAATATATGAAAATCATCACATCATCTGCTATTTTCTTGATCTTGATTTACACTGGTCACACACAGTCATGTTAAATGCCCTATATATTGAGTAAAAGAGTAAAATTTATGCCTTGTGTGCTACGTAATTGTTAGGAAAATTTTCTGAAGTTTGTTAAGTAAGTCAACTTTTTGCACTTACATGCTTTTGAAAATAAATTAGTTTGATTAACCCCAAAGTGCAATATTATTCCTTGCAACATATTTGACAACAATATTCAGATTAAGTAAAATTCTAGGAAAAACCACAAAGACAGGCATTATTTCATAGAAAACCCAAACAGTAAAAGAATTGATAAATATGGTTAAACACATTGTTTTCAGTGTCAACTAGACCAGAAAAACGTGATACAGAAAAAGGATTACGGATGTTTCAAAAATAAGTTAATTCTGCCATGTGAATGATACCTGTATCATCACAGATCACGAAATTTTAAAAAGTAGTTTATAATGGCCACACCAGCTTCGCTGTTAATTTGTTGGATCTACCATAATTTCCCCGCATTATCTTTTGACATGTTTTGACAAAACAAGAAAATGTGTAACATTTTACGAAAATGGAGAACTTAATGTTAATCACTTTTTCAATTTCACAAATGTAAATAAAATATATATTGTATTCATTTTATGAAACTTAATAATAATTAAATGCAAAAATCTTCAGCATAATACAAATTGGTTACAGTATTGACCAATTCAGTTGTGCATCCAAGTTATTTTATAATAAATGTGGCACATAAATCACCGACAAGCCAGAGGTACTTTTTGCTTTAACATGTTTTCTTTTAAATAAATTTATGTTAATAATATGATTCCTTGAAATATTAGCCACTAAAAATTGATTTCCATACTTAGATTTAAAAGTTTTAAAAGACAATTAATTGATGATTGATTTTAACAACACTTCATGACATGAACCAGCAAATAAATTGATATATTTGTTCACTCCACACATCAGTGAGTTGTGGTGTATTGGTATATATGCTGGACTACAGATCTGGAGGTCTTTGGTTTGAATCCTAACAAACAACACTTTATGAAAATACACATTTTAGGAATTTATTTTTAAGAGTTCATTTGAAATTGTTTTACCACATCTGGTTTTCAAATACCTTCAAATAGTGATTTTTCTACAATTTTATGTGTGATATCATGCAACTCTAGGATATAAATGCATTTTGCTTTAGCGAATACATGTTATAGATGCAGGTATAAATATATTACACAGGTAGTATACACAGAAAAAGGTCTATGCCAGTTGTTTGAGAATTGCAATTTTAAAATTGAAATAAAAAAAGTGGCAGAAACATGAATTCGAAACTACGTGTTTGCGTCTACATTCTTGAATTAAAACACCGTTACCTACTGCGCTAAGCAGGCTTCTTAACTTTGACCGTTTATTATTGGTTATACACATTCATATCAATTTACAAGTAGATCGATAAGTTTACATAATATACCGACTGCAGGGTCAAATGCAAGAGTGTCGCAGAGTCAAATGCAAGAGTGTCGCAGGATCAAATGCAAGAGTGTCGCAGGGTCAAATGCAAGAGTGTCGCAGGGTCAAATGCAAGAGTGTCGCAGGGTCAAATGCAAGAGTGTCGCAGGGTCAAATGCAAGAGTGTCGCAGGGTCAAATGCAAGAGTGTCGCAGGGTCAAATGCAAGAGTGTCGCAGGGTCAAATGCAAGAGTGTCGCAGGGTCAAATGCAAGAGTGTCACAGGGTCAAATGCAAGAGTGTCGCAGGGTCAAATGCAAGAGTGTTGCAGGGTCAAATGCAAGAGTGTCGCAGGGTCAAATGCAAGAGTATCAGGTCAATATTGTTGGACAATAGAAAAGATGTGCAACTTTATTGTCTGCTCTGATAACAGCTGTTCAAAACCAAGAAGGCAATGCATGTATTAAGTGTGCATTCGTTAATAATCAGTAAAGTCCTGTTGTACTTTCTGAGAACTGAACAAACTTCAGTGATTGCTATATAACTACAAATAAAAAAGCAAACAGTGCAGATCCTGATTAGACAGCACAAATATGTGGGCTGATCTGGATCTACCGTGTTCCCCGATGCCATCAAGGCATAATGGTTTAGACAAACATTATAGGCAGAAGCTAATATATTCATACTCAATACAGCACTCTCTTCTCCATAGAAACACAGTATTGCATTGGCGAACAGTTTAGATCCAGATCAGCTGGCACATCTATGCAGTCTGATCAGGATCCAAACCGTTCGCTTTTTTATTCTTAGGTTATTTCTGACCAAAATGCGACCAATGCAGATTCTGATCAGATGGAACTCATGTACCAGCTGATCTAGATCTACATTGGTCGCACATGCGTTAAAATGCATATATATGGAGGAAAGGGTTAAGTAGTCTTTTTGTTTTGACAATTTATTTAACCCGTTTCTCCATATATATACTAGTTTTATCAGGCGTGTAACCAGTTTAGTTCCAGATCCAGATGGCAGTTATGTGCTGGCGGAATTTGATCTACATTTAAAATACGCCCATTGTGATATAAGTCATATATATATGGAGTAAAGGGTTAATTCTGAATTTTACTATATGGGGCACGTCACGGGAAAAGGTACCTTCGGTCAATTTTAGTGATATTTTAGTTTTTACAAAATTAAGAAAGAACTTACAATTATAAATCAATTTCTTATAACAAAAATGTGATTTTGTTACACATTTTGACAATAAAATGGTATTTTTACCGCGAAATGCGTAAAAAATAATGTCGTCTGCTCAAATTTATGACGTCATTTTAAAGATTGACGTCAACTGTCCGAAGGTACCTTTTCCCGTGACGCGCCCCATATTATAGACAGAAAAAGGTTAAAAATTATCTATGTTCTATGTGCAATTTAGGCAATAGAAAATTCATTCCAATCTTGGGAAAAAATGGGGCGGGTGGGTGGGTTTTATTTTTTATTTATCATTCTCACAGTTTCTAACAATCTAACAACACTTGTGTGTAGTGCAAAGATAAATAAGCATCTAGCCGATATGAATAGCCTATTCGCACTTAAATGTTTCATACTGCGTTTTTGTACTCTACCAATTCGTACTCGTTACGTACTTTGTACTATGTAAACTTTGATGTATGCATTTTTATTTCAATAATGATCATCATTAGAAAAACAAGTAATTAGAAACTAAAAACCTATTGTAATAATGTAAATGCACCCCTGGAAATAATGATATTATTAGCCATTCAGATTGTAAATTTTGATAGTTTTTGTTTTCAGACACAAACACAGTAATTAGTGCAAAAACAGTTATCTTGTTTTTATTTCAATCATTACGGTACTTATATAGTCACAAGATCTGTGCCCAAGATCATAAAACTAAATCTGCAGACCAGTCTCAAATCTCAAGCATATGATTGGCTGAAATGGAGACCAGTCACCATTTTAGCCAATCAGATGCTTAAGTTTTGAGACTGATCTCTATTTTTAGTTTTATCATCTATGCCATTTTTTTCAATTGAAAATAAATAAATTTGATGCACCATAACCAGTGCACAGGAACACGTGTCAGGAGCGCATTATTTTTAGCCTTCCGTCCATTTAATTCATTGAAGTAATCACTTATCTCTTCAATTCTATATGAATTGGTATATATTTTTTCTCTGTTTTAAAAATCTTCCCTAACAATAGTGTAACTACTAACACGGTTAAAGATATTTTTTTGAAAGAAAATAAAAATTTTCGAAATTAGTCTAGATTTGAAAAGACGTGTGGCAACTTCAATGAATTTAACTGATGGAAGGCCAAAAAAAAACCATGATCCTATGACTCTGTGCTCCTGTGGACCAGTGGACATTTTAGACTGTGACACCAGTGTTGATCCAGATCAGCCTGTGCATTTGTGCAGTGTAAGCTTCAAAGGTTCTTCTCTGTTAGCCATTCAGTCAAAAAAACATTTTTAAGTGCATCAAACATGATTTTAAAACCTTTTTCATGCTCTACTCAATTTGAGCATGAAACTTTCATGGTGTCATTTGCTGTCATTATCTAAAATAAAACATTTAAACTTAAACTATGACTTTATTGATCTTGATAACAACTGCAGAATTAGACAGTTATTTCTTATTTATGAAGGCTGTTAACACTTTCCTCCATTGATACACCTTTATTGCATGGGCAAACAATTTAGATCCAGATCAGTCAGCACATCTGTGCCGTATGATAAGGATCTAAACATTTCACTTTTTGATTCATTAGGTTATTTCTGACCAAAATGCAACCAGTGCAGATCCTGATCAGAGGGTACAGATCTACACTGGTCGCACATGCATAAAAATGCTTATATATAAGGAGAAAAGGGTTATTGTTCTAGAAATTTTAGTTTGAGCACAGAGCCAAGTTGAACATGAAAATTTTTTATAATGACTGGGGCAGACACTTATTTTTGAATATAAGTATCATGCATGAGTGTGAGGTGAAGATGAAAAATTCTGTCACCGAGAGCCTCGTTCCCGCCAAAACAATTCACCCGAGGTGACAGATTTTTCTATCTTTACCGAATTTCTCATGCAAGATACTTTTTCTTGCATACCTTTTATTATTTATAACATTTTTGTGTAAGTATACAAACTTATTTATTTTCATTATGCTGAAATATTGACATTAAAGCAATCTTTTTTATAAATGACGTCACTAACTTGAATATATTACGTCAGATATTTGAAGACGTGACGTCACTCACATGACTCATTCTACATGGGGGGGTGTAGGATCGAAATTTCTTGCATACCAGATCAGGTCATCCAGTGATTTCACCCGTGTAGGAAATTATGATTCTACACCCCCCCGTGTAGAATGAGTCACGTGAGTGACGTCATATATTCAAGTTATTGACGTCATTTATAAAAACGGTTATTCTGCAATTTGATCAGGGTCTACAGGGTCTACACTTGTCACCTTGTCAATAAGCCTTGTTCACAGTTTGTCACCCTTGTGCAAAATCGGTATAAATACCATTGAAATATGAAGGAGATATACTGTTATAACTAAAGTAACAAATTATACTTTCTAATGTCAGAGTTGCACTTGTATGTTTTAAATAGAAGATAAATTAACCCTCTATCGCATAAATATGCATTTTATCACATGATTTTGTGACTGGTGTAGATTCGGATCAGAGTTCACATCAATGCCATCTGATCAGGATCTGCACTTATAACAGCTTGTCATAATGGCGTAAAGTTTCATCATGGAGGAATGGGTTAAGCGTGATTATTTCACATTCTGTTTTTATCAGCTGTTACCTGCAATTATGTAATAATTGACAGTAAACATATATTGCAAGTTTTTAAAAAATGTGCGAAATTGTGTTTTATGAAAAAAAGGGGTTCTCCATGGAGCCAAAAGTGGCCTTATGGTTACCAATGTTAACTGTTAACAAATTTTGTAGTGCTTAAATTTAGGATTGATACCTGTGCCTACTGTGAGTTTTGATACCATCACTTTCTTGGGTATTATAACCCTTTCCTCCATATATACACATTTATGGCATGCACGAACAGTGTAGATCCAGATCAGCTGGCACATCAATGCCATCTGATCAGGATCTACACTGTTCACTTAAAGATTCATTAGGTTATTTCTTACCAAGATGTTGTCAATGTAGATCCAGATTTGATGGCGTGCATGTGCTGGCACATCTGGATCTACTCTAGTCTCATGTGCGTTTAACATGTTTATATGAAAAAAAGGGTTTAACCAATCTGATTAAAATCATCTCCTAAAAACCGCTACGCTATCAGGATCTGACGACAAGTAACTAAAATGTGCTTTTATCACTAACCCTTTGAACCAATCAAATTGTCGCCTACAAAATCACAAAAGTGAAGGTAAACATAGTATTTAAAACCACGGAAAGTGTTTACAGCCTGTTTAATACATATTTAATGAAGACACATGCATTTATGTAGTATTGCATTTATTTCTAATGTAATGACATCTTCAGATCATTTTGTGAACCTTATAAATCATGCTTCCCGTGTTGACAATTTCTAAACATAGTAATCGGGGAAAATCGCTATAGCTTATGTACGGTGTCTGCGGGTCGTCATCAGATCTAACAGTTTGTTAGATGTGACTTTAGTGAGATTGGGGTTTAACCTACTAACTGTTCATGGATGGTGCAGGTTTTAACCCTTTCCTCCGTATATACGCCTTTTTATGCATGTGTGACCAGTATAGATCCAGATCAGCTGGCACATCCGTGCCATCTGATTAGGATCTGCACTGGTTGCATTCTGGTCAGAAATAACCCAGTGAATAAAAGGGCGAACAGTTGAGATCCTAATCCATGCAATTAAGGTGCGTCTACAGAGGGATTTTTTGAGGGTTAAGGCTCTTTGCAAGATTCGAATAATGAGTTGAACCAACTAGTACAGTGATCTCAGGAATATTTTGTTTTGATTAAGTTTTTTGTAACAGTTAATTTTAAGTACATAAATTCAGAAAAAAAGAAAATTGGTCTGAGAACCAGGTATTTGTGGACAACAGTTATTTGTTTTAATGGGCATAAGGTATCTAGTATTACTTTTCCATGTTTTTTTTCTGAAAAAAAAAACACCCTGAAATTTGAAACATTTACAGTAGCAGAAAGAAAACAATCCTAATCAGACTGCACGATGTGCAGGGTTATCTTGATTTACACTGTAGAACATGGGATAAAAGCCTTACTTCATGGAGTAAGGGGTGAATATGTTACAGGAGTTATATAATATTGGTAATATTTCCATATTTGGACATTTCGAATTAGATTTTTTTTTTAAATAGAGATCTTTGTGAAAACAAATTTTCAGAAATCCCGTTTCTAAAGTTGTATCATATTGTATTTTCAGGCATACATCGTCGAGGAGTGATTTTCAGGCATACATCGTCGAGGAGTGATTGGACAAATTGTGAAAACCTCCAACCAGCGCATTGTTTGCCTTGCTACTTTGAATTAATATGATTTCAGATGATGAAAAAAAAATAGTGAAAAATTGTTGCAAACTCAGTTTCCTTAATAAATGAAACCTGCATCAGGTGTAAAAAATGCACCAAGAGAGAAATTAAATGACAAATAAAAATGAATAATCGTTATTTCACAGATGAAAGACTTAAATTTTGCTGCAAAATGACATAAAAATGCAGTCTCGTACAATTTGTTTCCATGGTAATATTCTGCATTCGATGCAAAAAAAAAATCAGTTATTGTCCTTTTTTTTAAAATACAACCTAAGGGTTGTCAGTTTACTGAATTTTGTCATAATGTAGGATTTAATAAGATGACAGTATACAGTTTCAGACTGTCACAATTCTAACTTGCACTTTATTTGATTGAACTTTTCTGCAATTATGATTAAAGTTTGAGATAGAAGTGAAAAAAATGAAATTGTTGTTCAGTGGGATTAATTAAGAAAGAGAGAGAACGCTCACTTAACTGCTACAGGAGTAATTTATAGAATGAGATTAAAATATGACTGAGACAATGAATTTTAATTGATTTTTAGCATTTGGTTGTGATTGAAATTAATGAAAATTACGAAGATTTGTGAAACTTTACATGATTTATTAAGATGATGACAAACTGTTGTGATGTTGACTATTCTAGTAAACCATTTCATTCTGTATACCTGTACCAGGAAATTGTTAACTTAGACGGAAGTATTTTGGGCAACAGTTAACTATGTATCGTCCACACCCGCCTGGGATGGGTGTAGATCCATGGTATGAAAACTTTAAATTCTTTTTGACTTATTGGCTTTTGTCATCAAACAATCGCGATAGAGATGGTGATCAGTTACCACCCTTGCCACCAAATGGTCCACAAGGACATCCGTTTATGCCAGGGCCACCACATCATAAAAATGGCAACCATGATGGGCAAGGTCAGAATACAAGTAATTCGAAATCACCAAGTTCCGGACCCAGCTCAGCTGGAAACCAGCAGATAAACTGGGATACTATCGAGAAAAATCCACCAAACGGAAATTCACCGAGACATGTTGGGGGAGGTGGACAGAATTTGTCTCTTGCTAACAGTTATGCTGACACTATAAACTTGAAACAAACACTGCAGTCCCACAGTGGACCACACAACATGGTAGGTTCTGGTGGTTCCGGCGCCAACGGTTCTCATCCGATGAACAATCCTGGAAACACAGTCATTCCGGAGCATTTGATAATGGACAAAGACCGTCGTCATGTTTGTCCACATTGTTACAAGGGGTTCCGAAGCCGTCAGCAGTTAAACCAGCATAATCTGGTTCATTCCGGATTACGGAAATACCACTGTCTATATTGCGAACGAGCGTTCAAGCAGTTATCTCATCTACAACAACATCACAGAATTCACACAGGTAAATGTTTTTAACATTTTACAGATTTAGAGATAGGCAGAAAAACATCAGTTTGAAGAAAATAGGTATTTTCTACAATTGCTACATTATTTGGTGACAAAGTCCCTTTGGAATCAAAGGGATTAGTGTAAAATGGGGCTGTCTTCATAATTTTATATGAGTGAAAACATTATTGCACCAAGGCCTTGCAATCATCTATTTATTTATTATCTAGTCTTATATTGGACAGAAATAACCTAACAAAAATAAAAGCGACGCGTGCAGACACTGATCAGATGGCATGGATGTGCCGGCTGATCAGGATCTACACTATTCGCTCATGCAATAAAGGTGTGTCTATGGAGGAAAGGGATAAGAAAAGCCATAGTAAAGCCCCTAATTCAAGAAAAAACTTATTCCACATTCAGGCTTGTACAATGCTGTACTATCAGAAATGAACAATTATGATAAATATAATAAATATAGAGATGTTTGGAGTGCCATTAATTTTATAGAATTGGGTCAGGAAATAATGTTAAAATTGGGAAACACTTATTTTGTTTGCCATTGAAAATAGCTGTCTTGAAATGTTAGTAAACAAGAGAATTAAAACATTCATGTATTTTATACATCAATGGTTGACATTGGATGGAAATGGAGAAATTTATAAATCAAGTTTTACAGCATTACAATCATGCAGTGTGGTATATTAAAGCTTGAAAGTGGAATATTTGTTTTCTTCAAAAGTGGTCCTCGATCCCATCTTAGGAAAGTTTTTATTCCATTAAATATATAAATTTCAATTGTTTAAGCCTTGAAATATGAAAGTCTTAAACAATGCTAAACCTTCAGAAATAAAAAATAATGATAACTGTAATACATATATAGATATTCAGTAAACTAAACCTTCAGAAATAAACAATAATGATAACTCTAATACATATATAGATATTCAGTAAACTAAACCTTCAGAAATAAACAATTATGATAACTGTAATACATATATAGGTATTCAGTAAACTAAACCTTCAGAAATAATCAATAATGATAACTGTAATACATATATAGATATTCAGTAAACTTAACCTTCAGAAATAAACAATAATGATAACTGTAATACATATATAGGTATTCAGTAAACTAAACCTTCAGAAATAAACAATAATGATAACTGTAATACATAAATAGATATTCAGTAAACTAAAATAATCGTAAAATATTTAAGATACTTATATTATTTGAATGGACTAGGTTTATAGATTATATTCAGTACAACTTCAAAAACTCGAATACGGGGGATTTTGAATATGTTGGAGTGTTCCATGGTTCTCGAGTTTTCAAGGTTTTTTTCTTTATGAGGTCTGATTTTGTTCAATCAAGTCATGTAAACACATATTTGTGACCGTGTTGTTGACTACGTTATCGGAATATTCTCTAAGCTATTTAAATCAATTCATTTGACACTGTATTTTGTTGAACCGTAATATCTGTTTGAAAAGTTTGTTGAAGTATTTTTTTTTCAAGAAAACGGCTTTTTGAACAAGGATATATAAGAAAATTGCTGGGACCAGCAAAACTACTGTGAGTCTTACCGAGTGCTAGAGTTTTCGATGTTCAAGTTTTCGAAGTTTTACTTTACCAGGTGACATGTCCAATGGCATAAATTCTTCTGTCATCTTTTTCAAGGACATTCCACCCTGGCTTTCTTGTCCGATTTATGCATATCTCAAAAGTTATTTTATTCAGAGGGGCGAAACAAATAAATAATTTCATTTCAAATATTAAATAGTTTTATATCAAACACTAACAGTTAAAACAGTTGGATAATGGGCCATCAGAATAGCCTGAAATGAGGAAAATATGCAAATTATTTGAATTTTGTCCATTTGTAGGAATTTAGTGTGGACACACTTCTTTACCAAAACAAAATTTTGAAGATGAAATTGTGCTTGTCTTTAAGTGCAAATGAAACTGTTAAATTTATTATGGTTGAGGCCTGTGCCCCATATCCTTTCCGCGCCCAACCTTGTTTTCCGGACGGATGCCCGAAATGTATTTAAACGTGACAAAAGTTTGACTTCTCAAAACCCGACCCTGTTTTACAGGAGGACGCCCAAAATGTATTTAAACGTATGCTTTTTTTACGATTTTAAAACCCATAACATAAATCTGCATAATTTTTTTTTAATGCCTGTTGATAAGCGTATGTTTGAATAAAGCATATACACTTTTGTCCGTTACAGGTATTCTACCTTTTAATGAAATTCGGAATTATCAACATGGTAAGAAACCTGATTAAAGAACTTTAAAATACACTATCTAACGTTTCGGTCTTTCTTCTGTAAGAAAAGGTGGAACTTTAAAATACATTATCTAACGTTACGGTCTTTCTTCTGTAAGAAAAGGTGGAATATGCATATCAAAAATAGAGCGTTAAAATCCAGAATCTCAACGCTTTTTTACGTAATGGGAGAAACGAAACCGAAAAATTTGGTTTATCGCTAGAAGACTGTAACGGAAAATTCCGTAAATCAATTAACCTAACAGTCATTAATTTTTATGTCATTGCAAAAACTGTCATTTTTAAGTAATTACTAGGTAGATATAGGTATTTTCTAACATAACGGATAATTGTTTTGGAGCCACTTTTATATTTTGACAATAAAAGATGAAGAAACAGCAACACTGTAATAAGTTTATTTTTTCTTAAAATTTGACTTTTTAAAATCACTAATTTTCTTATCAGATTATCTAAATCACATGTAAACAATTTCTTAGTAAATGATATTTGAGAGAAAATGAAGGACTAATAGTGTAAAAATACTGATCGATGATTCCATGTTCTTCTAAATAGCAGCCAAAGTAAGGACTTTTTAATAAAAAGAAATAAAAATCGACGGGTTTCCGATGGAAAAACAGGGTCGAGTTTTGAAAAGCGATTTTTTTGATACATTTAAATATGTTTTGGGCGTTCTCCCTTAAAATAGGGTCGGGTTTTGGGAAGTCAAAATTTTGTCACGTTTAAATACGTTATGGTCCTGGAAAGGATATGAAAATCACCAAAATAATCATGTTAAAAACTTGCCAGAAAAAATGCAAATCTACAACATCTTAAATTTCAAAACCCATTTGACCCACCTTTTTTTCAACCTTTGGTTATTACATTTTTCTTCACTTATTGTGTTTCAAAGAAAACAATCATTATAGATAATTAATAGATGGAATTGCAATTAAAGGCCATTTTTGACACTGTAAATCTACTCTTTATTTTCTGATTTTAAGTATGAAATTGAACAAGTAGTCAGGGCTTGCAGGTTAAACTTAGAAATTAATCCTTTTCTCCATAGACACACCTTTATTCAAGGGCAAACAGTGTAGATCCAGATCAGCTTGCACATTCTGTGCTCTCTGATCAGGATCTGCACTTTTCGCTTTATGATTTGTTAGGTTATTTATGACCAAAAAGCAACCAGTGCAGATCCTGAGCAGATTGCACAGATGTGCAGGCTGATCTTGATCTACACTGGTCACACATGCATAAAAATGGGTATATATGGAGAAAACGGTTAATTGGCTGCAATATTTTTTGCAACTGTTCTCTAGGTCAAGTGATGCATGTATCATTTTGATGTTTTTTTGCCCCAGTGTTAATTTTAAGTTTATGGTATAGAAAATGTTGTGGTTTAAGTCTAATAGATTCAGTTGTGGTTAAAATTAGACGACAAAAAATATATACATGATGTCTGCACATGTCAGTCTGGTATCTGGTATATGAAAATCATGTGAAAAAAAAGTTTTTCAAGAAGTTAAAAATAATCTGAGTATTTGTGAAATAACAGACAATTGATAGGTGGTGTTAGTTATTTTAATAGTAAATTTGATAGTATTACATAAATTTGACTTAAACCTGCTTGCTGTAGAGCATTTAATGCACAATCAGGTGATAAAGTTATCTGTGTATTTGACTTACTTTTGACTAAAAGGTCATTGTACGTTTGAAATTTATGTTCGTGATCATTAATTACAAATTGTTTCAGAAGTCAATTATTTTAATTCACAAAATGATTAAACATATTATAAATCAAACACCATAATTATTTTGTAGTTCATTAAGGATTTTCCTTATATATTTTTAAGACCATTTTTGTGTTGCCTGACTAGGCGACATATAGGGATTACTTTGTTGGTGGCGTCTGCGGCGGCGGCGTCCGGAGCATAACTTTGTCACCGTAGGTCCAAATGACTCCAACCTGGGTTTGAATGTTTCTGGCAATGACTCGAAGTGCAGTTCACAAAACCGTAACTCTACCTTCTTCCAATTTTGAATTATTCCCCTTTAATTGATTTTTATAGAGCATTTCTTGTCTGGAGCATAACTTTGTCACCATAGGTTCAAATGACTCCAAACTTGATATGCATGTTTCTGGCAGTGACTTGAAATGCATTGCACAAGAACCATAACTCTACCTTCTTCTGTTTTTAGTTATTCCCCTTTGATTGATTTTTATAGAGCATTTCTTGTCCGGAGCGTAACTTTGTCACTATAGGTTCAAATGACTCCAAACTTGGTATGCGTGTTTCTGGTAATGACTCAAAGTGCGGTGCTTAAGAACCAGAACTCTACCTTGTTTGATTTTTTAATTATTCCACTTTCATTGTTTTTAGTGCATTTCTTGCCTAGGGCTTAACTTTTTGGGCATGTTTCTTGCAATGAGACAATTGAAAGGTTATTTTATATGTGAATTTTTTGCATATACATTGCTAATAACAGTACTGTACAACAAAAAACTATATAAACATTTTTTATGTCCACTAACAAAAATTTTGTCAGGCGACACATCCGACCCGCGGAGTTCTAGTTTACCATAAAAATAAAAACCAGGATATAATTTTAACTAATCTTAAGTTAAACATGTACCATCTGCAATGCTCACATTTATTACCATTTATTCAATTTATGTGCTCGCAGTGATAGACATCTAGTACCTGGCATACTGGCAAAAGTTGGTTAATGTTCCCATTTATGCTTTTTATTTATGTTTCTGTGTTGTTACGGATATTACTGAGTTAATGATCCATCTTAAAAGTTTGACAGGGTTGTAAGTACGAGTTCCTTGTATCAGATATTAATATGTGAGGAACGTCACGGGAAAAGGTACCTTCGGGCAGTTGACGTCAATCCCTGAAACGACGTCATAAAGTTGAGCAGACGGCATTAATTATTATACATTTCGCGTTAAAAATACTATTTTACTGTCAAAATGTGTAACAAAATCACTGTTTTGTTATGAGAAATAGTAGTTCTTTCTAAATATAGTAACAACAAAAATGACACAAAAAATGACCGAAGGTACCTTTTCCTGTGGCGTGCCTCATATGAAAGAAAAATAATGAGAAATGTGAGCAACGTCAACATAATTTATGTTTAATATTGGAATAAAATGGCTCAGTAACCACTGGCTATTGTATTTTTATAGAAAAGAGTTTTCATTAAAGAATTGCCAGGTAGCATGTTGTGTAAAGTGTTCATCATTGCAAGTTCATTGATAAAAAGGAAATTATCAATGTCTTTCTAACGGCAAAATGCCCTAAATGCTCTTCAATAAAACTTTGCAAATGTTCTGAATGTATCTTTATTTTGAATAGGTTAAGACATGTTAGAACAGTATAGAAAAATAAATATATCTAAAAACTTCCTAAAATTCTATTTACATAAATTTACAAATCTCAACAGCACAAAACATCATTTTTTATGCCCCCACCAGTAATATGATACTGACAACAATGTGTTGTGTCCTTTTGTCTTGCATATGGAAACAATGGGAGATATTTGTAAAAGTGTTTTTGGCTTTTAATATACTGTCGCTGGTCAAATAAATGGGTGACAATTATTGAATTTTGCTAAATTGAATATTCTTTAAAAAAGACACAAATATTGTTGTCAGGATCATTATACTAATGTGGTTTATTTTTTATCGTGAAATGCATAATACATCATTTGTCTGCACAACTTTATATTGTTAACCCTTTCCTCCATAAACACACATTTTTAGGCTTTTGCAACCAGTGTAGATCCAGATCAGCTTTTGGTTATTACGTTTTTCTTCACTTATTATCAATCAAAGAAAACTATCATAATAGATAATTAGTAGATGGAATTGCAATTTGAAAACTATATATATTAAAGGCCATTTTTGACACTGTGAATCTACTCTTTATTACTGATTTTAACCCTTTCCTCCATATATACTCATTTTTACGCATGTGCGGTCAATGCAGATAAAGATCAGCTGGCACATCCGTGCCATCTGATCAGGATCTGCACTGGTTGCAAAGCAAAAATGCTGAAGTAACTAGTTGATTTTACATATCCCCTCACCTTCCCTCTACCCCCTTTCCCCATCTCCCACCTCTCCTAGGGCAAATAATCATTTTATTACTTAAAGAGTTATTGCCCCTTGATTTGCATTTCTTTGTCTCCTTTTTTGTGGGGATATTTATCAGGAAATAGTTTGTGGTATTTCATCTTGTGGTATATGAAAACCATATTATTAACATTTCCTTAAAAAGAATAACAATTTTATCATACTTAACGCAATTTTATATTTTATGGTTCAATAAATTTGTAATGCTTTTAATTTTCTGTAACGGCTGCATTTTTTTCAATTATTTGTTCTGTTAGATGGTGCTTACAATACAAGAATTTAGATCAACCATAATCACATTTAGTGCCTAGATTAGGCCATTAATGTTATTGGGATCAAATTAAGGCCAGAGAAAAAAAATTATTAGATTCTCATCCGGATATTGGGGAAAAAAGGGGCGGGTGGGCACTTTTTAATTTTAAGAAGGAATTTCGGGATGGTCTAAAACCCATTCTGTCCGGAAAAGAATATGTTTGTTTTTTTTTACCAATAATTTTTTAGGGGCGGGTGGTTCTGGACAGGGGCGGGCGGGGATGAGAATCTAAAATATTTTTTTCTATTGCCTAATTAGGACCTTTTTAGTTCGGTTTTATTCAGTTTGAAGAGATTCTATTTCTTATTGGAATGCCAGTAGACCCCTTTTAAAGGGGTTCTTTGCAAATAGAAGATGATTTGTGATGATGTGTTTTGTGTTGAGATTTGAAAGTTATGCCACTCTGAATTGGATCAGAATAGACATAAACACCAAAGAAATGATCAACACTTACGTGAACGTGGCCTTAAATCTGGCTATATATGCTTATGATTTGAAAATCGTCTTACATCTTATAAAAAACAACATTCAAAAGTTATCTTAATGTTAATGGTCCAAATAACCTGTCTACTATGCTGGTAAATGCATAGGGACAATTAATTATAAAAACAAGTATTTAGGTGCAACACCTTTTTGCATTTTATGTATGAATGCATGTACTATTTTTGTTGAAACTTTTGCTGCACGATGAATTAATTTCTTATTACCATAAAGCTTCTGTTAACTGTCACTTATTTGTTTTTCAAAAAGTTGTTGAAGAAGAGGGAAAGATATTCCATTTATGCAGCTCTTACACTTTACTCAATACATACATGTTTTTACACATGTGGGACTAGTGTAGATCCAGATCAGCCAGCACATCTCTGCTATCTGATCTGGATTTGCACTGTTTGCACTTAGGTCAGAAATAAACTGATGAATATAAAGGCAAACAGTGAAGATCCTGATCAGATGGCATGTGCCAGCAGATCTGGATTTACACTGTTTGCCCAAGCCATAAAGGCATATATAAGGAGGTAACTAGCTGAAATTTGGTGATAGACTCACCTTGTTTTCAGTAGGTCACTGGGTTAAATAACTTAAAAAAAAGCATAAAGTCCCACAGTCCAAGACTGTTATTTATTACATGTAAATCTTCATATCTTGCCTATTAATAATTTAACTCGTGTGCAACCAGAGTGCAATCAGAGGACATGGATGTGCTCTGAATAGCATCGGTGCTTAAGGTTTTAAAGCTGAGCATGGAAACCAGTCTCAAATCTCAAGCATCTGATTGGCTGAAATGGCGACTGGTGTCGCCATTTCAGCCAATCAGTTGCTTGAGATTTGAGACTGGTTCCATGCTCAGCTTTATGACCTTCAGGGCACTGATGTGCAGTCTGATGTGCAGCCTGATCTAGATGTACACTGGTTGCACATGTGATATAATCTGTATCCCAGGAGTAAAGTGTTCATGTAAGTTATAACACTGGTTGTTAAAACAATATAAACAATATATGACTCAATTGGTTACGTCGTCAGAATTGTAGGGCTAGGTGCTGTGATGGTTTGGATTGGCACCCAGCTAGAGGTACTATCAATTGAAATTCACTGTAGAGCTATTTGTGCAAGTGGCAGCTGTAAAAAGTCTCCCTGTACATATAGCATATAGTCAGTACTGTCATCAGTACATTAATCCATGATAGGCATGGCTATCCAATCAACCTTTTTTGGGGTTGTGCCACGTAGCTCAATTGGTTGCGTAGTCGGAATTGCAGGGTTAGGCGCTGTCACTGTGATGGTGCAGGTTCGCTCCCAGCTAGAGGGAATGTCATTTGTTAATTTCAGTAAAATACTGCTGCGAAAAAGGGGATTCATTCAACCCCACTTACCCACTCTTGATCTGCCCTTTCTTGAGATTTGTGGCTGGTCTCCAGTTTCGATTTTTTGATCTAGGGACCAGGTCTTGAACCATTTACTCCATAGATACACCTTTATTGCATGGGAGAACAGTATAGATCCAGATCAGTCGGCACTTGTTAGCTGTCTGATCTCGATCAACACTGTTCACTTTTATATTCGTTAGGTTATTGATGACTAAGATGCAACTGTGCTGTTTGGTCTGGTCTGGTCCCACACATGTATATAATAATGGATTAAACAGTTAATTGATGGAATAAAAAAAACCGAATAAAATTCTGGATGTTTGGTCTCAAACAGCTACAGACAGAAAGTCTATCCATTAAATACAGTACGGTATCCATTTGCAACTGTCACTGCATATTTTTTACTGCATTTAAGCATTGTTTTATACATTGCAATATCCTTGAGGCATGTTTTTAAATTATGCAGTCTGCACATGTTATTTTAGCATGTCACAAGGTTCGAAAAATAGTGTAAAGCATTAAGATATACTTGAACGACTTTTACATTGAATGTGTTTAATCCTTTATTCATATCGACGCCTTTTATCACAAGGGTTACCAGTTTAGATCTAAATGAGTCAGAACATCCGTGCCATCAGATCTAGATCTACAATATCACCTCCTGGTCAGAAATTTAGTTTAGTTTAGTTCAAACTTATTTATTTTACATCGATTGTGAAACAAGTTATTCCAACTTATATTTATCACGCTCGATGACTGCTTCCTGGGATTCCAACCAGTACTCGCGCCGAGTGTGGATTGAGGAAACTGCAGACGAACCTCATCCCTGGTGGGACTCGAACCCGCAGTCTCCGGATCTGGAGTCCGACGCTCTACCCCTAGACCACTGATCTTCCACAGAAATTATCTAATGAGTCTGAAGGCAAACAATTTGGATCCTGATCCTGATCACATGGCACAGATGTGCCATCTAATCTGATCTGGATCAACACATGTGAATGATACTGTTAATCCCATGATTTAGATGACTGATATACTGTTAATCCCATGATTTAGATGACTGATATACTGTTAATCCCATGATTTAGATGACTGATATACTGTTAATCCCATGATTTAGATGACTGATATACTGTTAATCCCATGATTTAGATGACTGATATACTGTTAATCCCATGATTTAGATGACTGATATACTGTTAATCCCATGATTTAGATGACTGATATACTGTTAATCCCATGATTTAGATGACTGATATACTGTTAATCCCATGATTTAGATGACTGATATACTGTTAATCCCATGATTTAGATGACTGATATACTGTTAATCCCATGATTTAGATGACTGATATACTGTTAATCCCATGATTTAGATGACTGATATACTGTTAATCCCATGATTTAGATGACTGATATACTGTTAATCCCATGATTTAGATGACTGATATACTGTTAATCCTGTGATTTAGATGACTGATATACTGTTAATCCCATGATTTAGATGACTGATATACTGTTAATCCCATGATTTAGATGACTGATATACTGTTAATCCCATGATTTAGATGACTGATATACTGTTAATCCCATGATTTAGATGACTGATATACTGTTAATCCCATGATTTAGATGACTGATATACTGTTAATCCCATGATTTAGATGACTGATATACTGTTAATCCCATGATTTAGATGACTGATAGGGATGTTTGAAATCTCCTTTAGAGTAATATCCCAACTCTGTAAATGAAGTCAAGTGTTATTCAAGTTGGCAGTTTTTCCCTGTTCAAATCAAGTCTAAATCAAAGCTGTAACCTATACATCAAACTTTTGTCATACCAGTGATATCCAGACTGGAATTTAAAACTTCAAGATATATGAAGCTGATTCCAGCTGGAATTTCATGGATTCGCTATATTCAGTGCTAAAAAGGATATAAAATTAATTTGGAAGATTCTCTTGAAAACTTATAAATATAATATTTTTGAATTCCAAAACTGTTATTATTGCTTTTCCTTTTAGTCTGGAACATTAAAAACACAAAATGGAATTCATTTTACTTCGTATCTGTGAATGTCCAGTATTAAGGGTAGATTTCCAGTTTTGGAGAAGTGAAATTCCATTATTGTTATATGCAGGTAATCACATTGTATGCTTCGTTGATTTTATCATTAAGACCTGAGTGGACCAAAGTGGTTCCTGTGTTGTGACAAGGCATTTAGAGATTGTTTGCTCTATTTTACAAATATTTAAAAAAACAACAACAAGCTTTTTCTTGAATACCAGTTCAGAACTTCCTATATTTTACCAATGCTGGAAAATATCATCTAACACCTCCTGGGCTGAAGGTTATAAAACTGAGATTGGAAACTAGTCTCAAATCTCAAGACCAGTCGCCATTTCAGCCAATCAGAACCTTGAGATTTGAGACTGGTTTCTATGCTCAGTTTTACAACCTTGGGCACTGTAAAAAGTGTCACAGAAATCCTGAGACTGCCCAAAATGAAACCCTTTTAAGGAAGTATTGCATCTGAGCCTGTGTACATTATATTATTTTGAATAATAAAATAAATTTTTTTTATGTTAAAACAGACTTAAATACTTGGCATTACACCTACGGGTCATCTTGCAAAAATCTAATAAAAAAACCAACACTTTATAAATTGTAATGGCAGTTGCAAACATAAATAACATTACAGTGGCGTAGCTACTATTAGGCCATGTAGGCCCGGGCCTACAAGTTGGACAGGAAAATAACGTTTTCAAAAGTCCCTCTTTCATTAGGTATTTATATTATTAAGGTTAAATTCATTTTTACAAATAACAAACATATTTCTAATATTTAAATTAATATAAATTATGTTTATTTGTTAACATTCAAGATTTACCCATACTACGACAAATAACACTAAAATAAAATAATTTTTCATAAAATGACTTTTTAGTGGTGTTTCTTAACTCTGTTGCACAACTAAGTATTGCGTTTTTACTTAAAGATTTTATCCTGTTCATCAGGAAACCAAAACCGTCAAGGTTGGTTAAAGTTTGTGAAGCCCAAGCTTACTTTAAACATCCCAAATGTTTGAGTTTTTTTATTTCCTGATAAATGCAATAAGATATTGATTCTATTCTTATATTTGCTTATCCCTTTCCTCCGTATATACACATTTTTACACATGTGCGACCAGTGAAGATCCAGATCAGCCAGCACATCTGATCAGAATCCGCATTTTGGTCAGAAATAACCTAAGGAATCAAAAAAGCCAACAGTTAAGATCCTGATCAGACGACATGGATGTGCTGGCTGATCTGGATCTAAACTGTTCACCCACGCAATGAAGATGTGTCTATGGAGGAAAGGGTTAAATTCTCCTTTTCTTACCAAAATATAAAGGGGTTTATGTGATATCAAGGTTTTTCAAATAGCTGTTGGAACATTCACATTGATGATAAAGCAGATGACAGCATGCTTTTTTCTCAGCAACTCGTGGTAAATGTGCATGATTGGCAGCATCACGAGATATTAGACATTAAACATTGTTCATAGTCCAATAGTTTGTGTGCTCCTTTTGTTGCAGCCATGCCCCGAGTCCAATAGTTTGTGTGCTCCTTTTGTTGTAGCCATGCCCCGAGTCATATAGTTGGTGTGCTCCTTTTGTTGTAGCCATGCCCCGAGTCCAATAGTTTGTGTGCTCCTTTTGTTGTAGCCATGCCCCGTAGTTTATGTGCTCCTTTTGTTGTAGCCATGCCCCTAGTCCAATAGTTTGTGTGCTCCTTTTGTTATAGCCATGCCCCGAGTCCAATAGTTTGTTTGCTCCTTTTGTTGTAGCCATGCCCCGAGTCCAATAGTTTGTGTGCTCCTTTTTGTAGCCATGCCCGGAGTCCAATAGTTTGTGTGCTCCTTTTGTTGTAGCCATGCCCCTAGTCCAATAGTTTGTGTGCTCCTTTTTGTAGCAATGCCCGGAGTCCAATAGTTTGTGTGCTCCTTTTGTCGTAGCCATGCCCCGAGTCCAATAGTTTATGTGCTCCGTTTGTTGTAGCCATGCCCCGTAGTTTGTGTGCTCCTTTTGTTGTAGCCATGCCCCGAGTCCAATAGTTTGTGTGCTCCTTTTGTTTAAGCCATGCCCTGTGTCCAATAGTTTATGTGCTCCTTTTGTTGTAGCCATGCCCCCTAGTTTATGTGCTCCTTTTGTTGTAGCCATGCACTGAGTCCAATAGTTTGTGTGCTCCTTTTGTTGTAGCCATGCCCCGAGTCCAATAGTTTGTGTGCTCCTTTTGTTTTAGCCATGCCCCTAGTCCAATAGTTTGTGTGCTCCTTTTGTTGTAACCATGCCCTGAGCCAAATGTTTTCCTAATTTAAAATGAATACTGTGGTATTATTTAATTGCACTGGGACTAAATTTCGCGCATTGGCATTTTCGCACGGAGCTAAATTCGCTTAATTGTATTGGTCCTATATAACATTATATTGTATTGATAATTTTCGCTTGGGTTTGATATCAGGCATAATCCCTAGCGCGAAATACGCACAAATATAAATAAATAATACAAATACATGACATTTCTATAGCGCAAAAAGTAAAATATTCTATTGTGCTTTACAAACATATATAGCAAATATAGATATCAAAACAAATACATCCAATCAAATTGAATGTACTATTCAGGACAGCATAGTCCATGGAACATAGACTTAGACACAGTCTGATATTACACATGAATCAAAAATTCAAATCTCACGAAACTGTCTAAAAAGATGTGATTTTAGTTTTGATTTAAAGCTGGCTTCTGACTGAATATTTTTTAAACTAACCAAAGCGAATTATAATCACAATAGTTTGAAGAAAAACGTTTTTCATAGTGTATGTAAAATGTGTGTAAATATTTTGGCATGAAATGCAGCCGCCAAACTGGATAATGGCATCTGCAGTCAAGCTACAGGCTACAGGGACAATGAGCAAGCTTCGTGTTTGGTTGAATTTGAGTGAATTAGAAAAATCATTACAAATAAAACTTAAAATGAAACTAAGGCTCTAACTGATGAATTTGGGACAGCAGCAATTTTGGACAGGGTATATTTAATGGAAATAATAGTAATCATAAAAATTTGTAGCCTAACAATTAATGCTATTTGAATTTACACATTTGTGTGATCATTTACATGTTTGTGTTAATATGTACAGAATAGCAATTAAATATGTTAAAACAAAAACTTATTTCAGAAAATAATATTATGGCTGATTTCTCAGGTTAACTACCTTTAATAGAGAATATACCATTATGACCTTGTATAGTAGTCAGACAAATGTTTTCATATCACTATTACAACAGCTTGAAAATATTAATTTTGAAAATAAAAATCGTTCATTCCAGGAAAGCATAAAAACACATATACCAAATGTGTCACTTTTGCAACAGTTTGCAATCATGTATTAAAGTCAATACTGTTATGGTTAAAACATTACATGTTATTGTTCAAGATTTTAATGCACTTACAAAGTGTAAGGCATATAGAGTTGCACTGGTCAGTACATTTGTTGGTCCGTCTGTCCGTACATACTTCCTCCAAATCTTGTGACATCAACTCCTTCTTTACTTATGTCTTTCAAACTTGTGCAGATGATCAAGCATGATATGAAGATGATCGTAAAGAAAAGATTTTTTCCTCTTTAGTTATGGCCCTTTGTTACAAATGTTGTTGTAGCAGATGGGGCATCAGTGTCCGAGGACATATTCTAGTTATTACTGTTTTAAAGTGGACAATGAAAAGTATTTGAAAAATATGGAAAATAAAACCATTAACTCTTTACTTGATGGTATATGGTTATTATCTTGTTTACTCATTCCACCGTTGTTTCCACCCTTGCCCCATAAAACTCATTCTCATTCCAGTCATATACTATCCACCCCTGCCCCACATACTACTGTCTTATTTCCACCCCTGTCCCACAAAACAAATCATTCCACAGTCATATTTTCACCTGTGCATCAAATTATTTTCCTTCTGCACTCATTTACTTCTGTTCCTTAGAACTCATCCTTAGTCCATTCATGTATACAATCCTGTCCTACATAATTCATATTTCTTCATGTATCTGCACCATTCCACTGTCTTTTATCCAGCCATGCTCCACAGAACTCAGTCAAAATACTTAAACTATCATGTTTATTCACATATACTTAAACATCATCCTTCCAAGCCCACCAGTGCCCCTTAAGATCCCATCATCATCATTACTATTACACATTCAGTGCCCCCACATGCCCAAGCTCCTCCCTTAGCACATTCAGTGCCCCCACATGCCCAAGCTCCTCCCTTAATACATTTAGTGCCCCCACATGCCCAAGCTCCTCCCTTAACAATTCAGCGCCCCTACATGCCAAAGCTCCAGTGCCCACACAAGCCCATGCTCTACCCTTCACATATTCAGTGCCCAACATGCCCAAGCTCATCCCTTAACAAATTCAGTGCCCCCTCATGCCCATGCTCAACCCTTAACACATTCAGTGCCCGAACATGCCCAAGCTCCTCCCTTCCACATTCAGTGCCCACACAAGCCCATGCTCTACCCTTCACACATTCAGTGCCCAAACATGCCCAAGCTCCTCCCTTAGCACATTCAGTGCCCCCACATGCCCAAGCTCCACCCTTAACACATTCAGTGCCCAAACATGCCCAAACTCCTCCCTTAGCACATTCAGTGCCCCCACATGCCCAAGCTCCACCCTTAACACATTCAGTGCCCAAACATGCCCAAGCTCCACCCTTCACACATGCAGTGCCCCCACATGCCCATGCTCAACCCTTAACACATTCAGTGCCCCCACATGCCCAAGCTCCTCCCTTAACACATTCAGTTCCCAAACATGCCCAAGCTCCTCCCTTAGCACATTCAGTGCCCCCACATGCCCAAGCTCCTCCCTTAACACATTCAGTGCCCCCTCATGCCCATGCTCAACCCTTAACACATTCAGTGCCCAAACATGCCAAAGCTCCTCCCTTAGCACATTCAGTGCCCCCACATCCCTATGCTCAACCCTTAACACATTCAGTTCCCAATCATGCCCAAGCTCCTCCCTTAACACATTCAGTACCCCACATGCCCAATCTCCTCCCTTAACACAATCAGTACCCCACATGCCCAATCTCCTCCCTTAACACATTCAGTACCCCACATGCCCAATCTCCGCCCTTAACACATTCAGTACCCCACATGCCCAATCACGCCCTTAACACATTCAGTGCCCCCTCATGCCCATGCTCCACCCTTAACACATTCAGTGCCCCCACATGCCCAAGCTCCTCCCTTAACACATTCAGTGCCCCCTCATGCCCATGCTCAACCCTTAACACATTCAGTACCCCGCATGCCCAAGCTCCTCCCTTAACACATTCAGTGCCCCCACATGCCCATGCTCCACCCTTAACACATTCATTACCCCGCATGCCCAAGCTCCTCCCTTAACACATTCAGTGTTCCCACATCCCCATGCTCAACCCTTAACACATTCAGTGCCGCCACATGCCCATGCTCCTTCCTTAACACATTCAGTGCCCTCACATGCCCAAACTCCTACCTTAACACATTCAGTGCCCCCACATCCCCATGCTCAACCCTAACACACTCAGTGCCCAAACATGCCCATGCTCCTTCCTTAACACATTCAGTGCCCCCTCATGCCCAAGCTCCTCCCTTAACACATTCAGTGCCCCCACATGCCCATGCTCACCCTTAACACATTCAGTGCCCAAACATGCCCAAGCTCTTACCTTAACACATTCAGTGCCCCCTCATGCCCATGCTCCTCCCTTAGCACATTCAGTGCCCCCACATGCCCATGCTCAACCCTTAACACATTCAGTGCCCACACATGCCCAAGCTCCTCCCTTAACACATTCAGTGCCCCCACATGCCCATGCTCAACCCTTAACACATTCAGTGCCCAAACATGCCCAAGCTCTTCCTTTAACACATTCAGTGCCCCGTCATGCCCATGCTCAACCCTTAACACATTCATTACCCCCACATGCCCAAGCTCCTCTCTAAACACATTCAGTCCCCCCCACATGCCTAAGCTCCACCCTTCACATATTCAGTGCCCCCACATGCCCATTCTTATGTGTTCAAGCTCCACCTATGCCAATGAGGAGGTTATCCTCTTCCTATTATCATGTACTCAATCCCTGATCTTATAGGTCCAAGCCCCACCCTTGGGCTTTAACCTTTTCCTCCATAGAAACACCTTTGTTGCGAGGGCAAACAGTTTAGATCCAGATCAGCCAGCACATCCGTCTGATCAGGATCTAAACTGTTTGCTTTTGATTTGGTCGGTTATAACTGACCAAAAAGTGAACACTGCAGATCCTGATCAGATGGCAAGGATGTGCTGGCTGATCTGGATCTACACTGGTCGCACACACGTAAAAAGGCATGTATATGGAGGAAAGGGTTAAGACCCTATTGTTATAATATCATGTATTCCATCCTTTTCTACATTCCATTCTCCACCCATGCCCTTGAAGTCCCAGTTGTCATAACAAGATGTATTAAACCCCCCCTCCCACATGTCCAAACTTCACCCAGTCTTCATCCGTCCCAGTTGCCCTCCTACTATCATTATACAGAGCCCACCACATCCACATCAGTCAGTCCTCTCTTCCCTGTGACTTCTCTTGAAATAATTTAACCCTTTCCTCCATATATACACATTTTTACGCATGTGTGACCAGTGTAGATCCAGATCAGCTGGCACATCCGTGCCATCTGATCAGGATCTGCACTGGTCACATTTTGGTAAGAAATAACCTAAAGAATAAAAAAGCAAACAGTTTAGATCTTGATCAAACTCATCGCCCACGCAATAAAGGTTTGTCTATGGAGGAAAGGGTTAAAAAATTTACAAAAAGAGATCTACATGTACACAATAAGTTATCTTTCTTTATTATGTATCAAAAAATACATAATGGGAGAAAACTTTGCAGCAAAAAATGTAAAGAAACCAGAATTCCTCATTTCTGCAGCTGCACAATTTCTCCATCTAGACAGCATCTTGCATCAAAAAATGCATTCTGTGGGATTTTTTTCCTCTCTAGATGCACACATTCCTGCACTCAATATTTGCGTCTGCTGCTTACAAAAATCTATTTTTATCATGAGCACTGACTTATATCTCACTGCAGGGTTATATTGATCGCCTTTCAAAAAAATGCTTGCATCTAATTCTTTTTTCTTCATTAGAAAAGCAGACGCATTAGAAAAAAAGCAGACAGTGTTAGTCGTTAAAAATGCAGAAGGTTGAGCGGATAGGATATTGGAAATTTAAATGTGCATAATTGATAGCTTTAAAGCTGATTGAAAAGAAATGATGAAATCCCGTAGTCCACTAAATAGTTGTATTAGTCTTGTCTTCTTTTCTATTTTATAAGTCTATTTAGATGTTGCAGGGTGTTTTGTAAGAATTGATTGATTGAATAACCATCAGTGTAGACCCTGCAACCAGTGTAAACCCTGCTCAGAATGCGGACTGTAAGTAAAAAAGGAACCTTTTGGGTTTTTTTTTACCAGTGTAGATCCCGATTACACGGACTGCCTTTACCGTCTGATAAGGGTCTACACAGATCGTCTCTTGGTTATAAATAACCCAGTTAATCTAAAAGTGAACAGTGTAGATTCTAAACAGACATGACAGATGTGCTGGTTGATGTGGATCTACACTGTTTGCCCATGCAGTAAAACACCTTAATTGATGTCTGTAGACCACTGTTCCATCTGAACACCGGGGTTGTAGCTACTCTGAGATGTGATGATAGCATTTGAGTGCTATGTACATTTGCAACCAGTGTAGACCCATATAAGCGAGAACTTCAGGGCAGAGGGGTCTAGGCTTATTGTTATTAAACAGTTAGTTATACCACTGCTATGGACAGTAACTGGAATGTCTCGGATTGAAAGAACATCAGTCTAGAGGGGTGTAACTCTTTCCTGCTTATATATGCCTTTATGACATAGTTAAAAATATTACATCCAGTTACACCTGACCATCTGTGCCATCTGATCAAGATATGCACTGTTCACCCTTTTTTAATTTATTAGTTTATTCTGACCAAAAAGCCATCAGGGCAGATCCTGATCAGATGGATATGCGGTCTTTTTACATGCAAAAAAAATGTGTAGATATGGAATAAAAGGTTGAGTTCTGAATGTAAGGCTCAGTGCCCAAGGTTATAAAACTGAGCATAGAAACCAGTCTCAAATCTCAAGCATCTGATTGGCTGAAATGGCTACCAGTCACTATTTCAGCCAATCAGATGCTTGAGATTTGAGACTGGTTTCCAATCTGAGCTTTATAACCTTCAGACCAGTTGTTACAACATTCATTATAATCAGACAATTATACTTTGTGTCTGGCACAACCTTGTGGAAGGTCAAAGGGCACAAGTCACAATATAGTTAAATCCTCCATACTTTTGATAGGTCCTCTTTTTCCATTAATATTCCTTTCTAAGGATCACTGTTTATACAACGTCTTGGGACAGAAACCTTTGCTTCTATAAACAGGTTTTATCGTCCGTCTGCTTTCTGATCTCAATCTACACATGGTGCATCTTGGTCAGAAATAGACCACTTAATCTAAAAGTAGACATTGTATGTTCTGCTGTTGGCACATATGTACTTGGTGATCTAGATCTACATATTAAAAATAAGTTTAAGGTTAAATATGAGTGGCATCCATTAACCCTTTCCTGTACAGATACGCATTTTAACGCATGTGCGACCAGTGTAGATCCAGATCAGCAGGCACATCCGTGCCGTCTGATCAGGATCTGCACTGGTCGCATTTTGGTCAGAAATAACCTAATGAATCAAAAAGCGAACAGTTTAGATCCTGATCAGACGGCACGAATCAGACGGCACGAATGTGCCGGCTGATCTGGATCTAAACTGTTCGCCCTAGCATTAAAGGTGTATCTATACAGGAATGGGTTAATATTTTACTTTGTAATCAATGACAGAAAATAAATCAGACAGTCAGGTTAGCTTGTTTGCTTGTAATTGTCTGATGGGAGGGCACTGACTTACTCCAGACACAATAACATAATATAGGAAAATCCTGTTGCAACACATAATAAAACTCTGTGCAAATACACCTTTGCTTTAAATGAATTTAACCCTATCGACCCATGTAAGTGCCTTAATTAAGGATTGAATCGATAATTGATGGTTTTCATTTGGGTATGGAAAACAGTTGGGTTGTTTAAAGTGTGTGAAGCCCTTTTAACAATCCAACTGTTTTCCATACCCAAATGAAAACCGTTAAATGTCGTTTCAATCCTTATATTTAAATACATAATTACTCTCATTAATACAGTGATTATGAGAAGAATTCATGATATTACGGCTTTTTCGAATGGCTGTTGGAACAGCAACGTTTACGACAAAGTGAATGACGGCACGCTTTTTTGCAGCTACTCGTGGCAAAACATGCGTGCATCAGCAACGTCACACGTCAAAACATTGTGCAACGTCCAATAAATTATGAAGGGTTCTACTGTAGCCAGGCCTTTTAAAGTAATACGTCACACTGTTTACCATCAGAAATTATGATTTGTTAGAAGTTGAAGTGTAAATATATGAAAGCAGTATCTTTAAGCTGAGGTTCAGTCTTGTTTCAAACTTGCTGGAAACAGCCATGTTGCATTTAAACCTGACTCCCCGCATGTGTGAACCTGGCTATCTGACCAGAATCTATACTGTTCACTTCTTGGTCAGAAATAACCTGATGACTCAAAAAGCACACAGTGTAGATCCTGATCTACAGCATGGATGTGCAGGCTGATCAGCATCTACATGTTCACCCGTGTGATAACAGCCATATACCATGAGCTAAATTACAGAGAGTTGCCAAACTTTATCATTGAATTGTAATGCTTGAAATTCAGCGTAACGTAACAAATGTAAAATATTTACATAAAATAACTTTTAATGATTAATTCTCACATTTATTTGCTGAAATACACACCAAGTAAGCAAAAAGCTTAAGATTGACACTTAAATCCATATTTACAGATTTTAATGTACCGTCATTGTTCGAATATAAGCCGCACTTATGTATAAGCCGCACCGCCCCAAACGTGATAGAACAGATGAAAATGGCTTAACACAATGTATAAGCAGTCAAACCTGTGTATTAGCCGCACCCCCAACTTTTTACTTCTGAATTCTGGGGAAAAAGTGCGGCTTATATTCAAACAATGATGGTATGTGAATCCAGTGTAGATCCAGATAAGCTAGCCTATCATCACTGTCTGATCTGGATCTATACTGGTCGCATCTTGGTCAGAAAAAAAACCCTTATCAATCTAAAAGCGAACAGTGTAGATCCTGTTGAGATGCCACAGTCTTGTAGTTCAAGATCACATCTATTAGAGTTATGCCCCTTTGTGTACTGAGTGAGTATGAAACATGTGATTTAGTCCATGTATGTTGCAAAGTTTAAGTGTAAAGAAATGATTTTCAACATGAATCTAGCTGCAAAACCTTTTCTATATCTAAATATTTAGATTTGGGCATTTAAAAATCTTTTCTACGAATTTCAGAATTCAGTCTTTTACAATGAGAAACAGTTTACCTTTTATCAATTACCTTAACCCTTTGACCCATACATACACATTTTATGGCATGTACAAACAGTGTAGATCCAGATCAACCAGCAGATCAACCAGCAGATCTGTGCCATCTGATAAGGATCTTCACTGGTCCCTTTTTAGTCAAAAATGACCTAATTAATCTAAATGGCATAGATGTGGAGTCAGGGCCCAAGATCATAAAACTAAGTTTTGAGATCAGTCTCAAATCTCAAGGATCTGATTGGCTGAAATGGCGACTGGTCGCCATTTCAGCCAATCAGATCCTTGAGATTTGAGACTGATCTCCAGATTTAGTTTTGTGATCTTGGGACCAGATCTGGATCTACACTGTTGGCACTTGCCATAAAGATAAATATATGGAGGAAAAGGTTTGAATACACATCTGATAATTGATATCTGTTAAATTGCATTAACCCCTTTCCTCCATATATACACCATATTGGCTGGCACATCTATGCCCAATGATCAAGATCTGCGCTGGATTCTTTTTTAATTATTAGGTTATTTCTGAAAAAAAAAACGAACAATGCTGATCCTGATCAAATAATACAGATATGCTTGCTGATCTGGATCTTCACTGGTCACACATGTATATATGGATGAAAGGTTAAGGAATGTCATGGACAATTTCACAGAATGGAATAAACAACAATTGGATAAATGATAAACAAAGGGTGTTATTTTTGAGAAAAGGTTAATTCGCTCAATCAACACAAGAAGCTATACAAGGGGTCTACCAGGACTGGTTAGAATATTGACAGGTTCTGTACTTCACAACAGTTACTGTTTTCTACAAAGAATTCAATATGCATGCAATTAATATTTTATTTGTTTCTGCGGATTTTAGTGCCAGTGAATCTAAATGATTCCACAGTATAAGGCTTTTGTCTAAAGGGTGGGCAGTGAAGATCCAGATCAGCTTGCCTGCCTCTCCAGTTAGATCATTATCTGCACTGTTTAGTTTTAGATTTATTAACCCTTTCCTCCATAGATACACCTTTATTGCAAATGTGAACAGTTTAGATCCAGATCAGCCGGCACATCTGTGCCATCTGATCAGGATCTAAACTGTTTGCTTTTCTATTTGTTTGGTTATCTGTGACCAAAATACAACCAGTACAGATCCTGATCAGACGGCACAGATGTGCCGGCTGATCTGGATCTACACTGGTCGCACATGCATAAAAATGCGTATATATATAGAGGAAAGGATTAAATTGTTACCAACCAAGAAGTGACAAGTGTTAATCCAGATCAAACTGCACAGATTTTGCATTCTGATCAGGATCTTCACTAGTCTCATAATTTTAAAGCATATCTCCAGGGCTCTTGATACATAGAAATTTTTGGGAAAAGCGACTTCTTCCACAGCTCAGCTTAGGGAGAAGTGAGAAGACTTCAGGGAGAAGTGGGAGACTCGGCGACAAATGATGTATACCGTGCTTCTACATCTATTAAGTTTTGTATCAAACAAGAACAACAACTACATACTGAAACTTTATTTGATGAATCAACAACTTTTACTAAATGTGGTAACACTGTTAAAGTGCAAAAGTAAAAGCATAGGTTTTTAAGCACTAAGGTTAGACCACTGGAAAGCATCCAATTTTAAATGTTGGTCAGCTGAAAATACACACAAACACAATTATTAGGCAATAGAAAAAAATATTTTAGATTCTCATCCCCGCCCGCCCCTGTCCAAAATCACCCACACCAAAAAAATTTATTGTTAAAATAATTGGAACATATTCTGTTCTGGATAGAATGGGTTTTAGACTATCTCTGATATGGGAAAAAACATGGCCGACAAGAATAAAATAAAATTTTTATCATTTCAAAGCTTACCATCGGTGATAGTGTCACTATTAAAGACTGGTTTGGCTTTCCAATCAAAGAAAAGGCACCAACCTGCTACTTTTGTTAGTTGTTATCATGAATTTTTGGAAGAAATTGAAAAGATGAACGAATATTCTAGTTCATCAAAGGTTCTAGTAACTATAAATGCCATTTTCTCAAAATATAAGTTAGTTTTTACTTATATTCTCAGGTATTTCGTTCATAAAAATTAAAAAATAAAAAGTGTCCACCCGCCCCTTTTTTTCCCAAAATCCGGATGAGAATCTAATAATTTTTTTTCTCTGGCCTTACAACAAATAATTATCAAAAAAATTTAAAAACTTTCATTTATATATCCAAACCCCAGCAATAACCAAACAAATAACATCTGTATTGTCTTGGGGGTGGGGGTTTTGGGCGGGGGACAAAGAATATGACTGCATTGCTCTCTTTATGATTCAATGTGCAGCTGAAGTTCAAAATTGAGTCAAATTTTTTCGTGATTTTTTTCTTTGAAAAAGTTCCTATGTTTTTCACGTCAGAATCTTCTGAGTTTGACAGGCTTACGTTTTATACCCGGTTTTGGCAAATTGCCCTGTAACCAGGGCGCAAGAGACAGAATTTGCTGAACAACTGATTTCTCCAAAATGACGAGACAAATCAGTGCCTCATATATAACTTATAAACGATAAAATGTGTTTATTAATTTCATCATTCACACTAAATCGGCAGGGTCCATCTTTAAGTAAAAGATTAACTTGCAAGAAAGACAATTGAAAGTTAGCGCTATTAGGGGACACTTGACCACTCCAAAAGAATGCCGACATTCACCAAATTGTCACCAGTCGTTGAATCTGTTACATAATTGGCAATTATCAAACAATTTTAATTGTCATGACAACCAAATTTTTAACACTCCAGCTTACGTCATGGTATCATATCAATGTTTACCGAGAGCCAGTATTGATTTTCCTTATATCCTTTCCACGACCATAACGTATTTAAACGTGACAAAATTTTGACTTCCCAAAACCCGACCCTGTTTTACGGGAAGACGTCCGAAAGGTATTTAAACGTATCAAAAAAATTGCTTTTCAAAACCCGACCCTGTTTTGTCGTCGGAAACCCGTCGATTTATTTTTCATTTTTAAAAAAGTCCTTACTTTGGTGGCTATTTAAAAGAACACGGAATCATCGATCAGTATTTTAAATCTATTAGTCCTTTGAACGCATCGCATATTTTCTCTCAAATATAATTAAGTAAGAAATTGAATACATTTGACTTAGATAATCTGATAAGAAAATTAGTAATTTTAAAAAGTTCAATTTTAAGAAAAAAAATCTAATTACATGTGTTGCTGTTTCTTCATCTTCCATTGTCAAAATAAAAAAGTGGCTCCAAAACAGTTATTCATTATTTTAAAAAAATCCTATATCTACCTAGTAATAACTTAAAAATGACATTTTTTGCAATGGCATAAAAATTAATTACTGTTTATTAGATTAATTAATTTACGGAATTTTATGTTACAGTCTTTCTGCGATAAACTGAATTTTTCACCCATTGCGTAAAAGAGCGCACTATTCTAGATATGCATTTTCCACCTTTTTTACAGAAGAAAGACAGTAAAGTGTTTTACAGTTATTTATCGGGTTTCTTACCATGTTGAAAATTCCGAATTTCATTAAAAGGTAGAATACCGGTAATGGACAAAAGCGTATATGCTTTATTTAAACATACATTTACCAACGGGCATTAAAAAAAATTTACAAAGATTTCCGTTATGGGTTTAAAAATCGTGAAAAAAGCACACGTTTAAATACGTTTTGGGGCGTCCTCCAGTAAAAAAGGGTCGGGTTTTGGGAAGACAAAATTTTGTAACGTTTAAATACGTTACGGACGTCCGTCCGGAAAACAGGGTCGGGCGCGAAAAGGATATGGAGATGTAGGCGGAGCTTATTTTATTGGATGTCAAGTGACATGATTTCTCCAGTTAGGTAAATATACATGAGAAATGGGATGAGGAATGAAGCGAGTTTTACATTAGCTATTTCTGTATTTATAAGGTGAAATCATTTTTGCTTTCAAGCTTAGACACGTCGAAGTTTGACCGAATCCAGCGGGCCTTTTTGCCTGAATCGCCCCCTCACGAGAGCCCTGATCTTTAAAATATTCGGTTACGATATCACAGAATCTGTTGAGGGCTTAGTCAAGATACATGATTAGGTCAATTGATATTGTGAAACATTAAGATTGGTGTCTGTTAATGAAATTACATAATTGTCGTACCTGATGTTACAATAATGCAAAACTGGTAGCCGATCAGAACAATGGAAATTAACAAGTTATGAAATAACGTAATTAAAAAATTACATGAGGTCAAAATTGAAGTTCAAGGAGAATAAAAATATTTTTGAATACAATTTCCACTCTAGAGAAGAAATCATCTTAACCATGTGTATAGATGTGCCTTGCACAATGAGGTATTGGAATGCACTATGTATTTAAATACGAAACAGATTCTATAGCACTCCTTTTAATTCTTTAAATTAGAGATCGGAAATTTAAAGTCATTTACAAACAAAAAACAAAGATTGATTATGGTTTAAAGATTTTCTAAGTTTATTCACATATTTGGTTGGATACTGTTTGTTGATACTGAATGCAAAAATAGACATACAAGGGAGAGAATTCAAGTTTAAGTCAGTTTAATGCATGTTTAGTTACCTCCCTTATTCAAAAAAATTTGCTCAAAAAAAACTGTTTGATGCACATAAATATAAATTAGTGAAGTTGCATGAATTTGAAGGTATATTGATTAATTGATTTTGAGAATATCATTTAAAAACACAAAGGCTGAAGGATTTATTTTGTTGGGTTCTACAGACAGAATTGATACATTGGCAGAAGTCACTTTATTTATATCCTTTAAAATATCTTAACGGAAGGCAGACACATTATTTAAAATCAATATGTGCACGTCTGATGCAAAAAATTGCTTCAAGATATAGATTAAGTTATAAAGCTGATTTCTTGCATCATTGTAGCTCATCTGACTTCAAGCCTGAAGAAGCTGTTTTTGACTGCTTCAGGGCCATTGTGGTCCCCGTGTTGGTTAATTTTGTGATTACTTTAGCTCAAACATGCATATTTAAACCAAATGCATATATTAACCAGCAAGTACTGTGTCATTTAATAATCATTCAGTTGTGAAAGATTGTGCCCACACAAAAATGTTTTTTTTGTGGTTTATGTGATAAAATTTATCTCTAGGAAATTGAATGATATCACATTAGGCTTCTCCTTTGACTACATTGTTCAGTTTTTCCCTTTCTTCCATATATACGCCTTTTTATGCATGTGCGACAAGTGTAGATCCTGATAAGCTGGCACATTCATGCCCTCTGAACAGGATCTGCACTGGTCACATTTTGGTCAGAAATAAGCTAATGAATCAAAAAGCAAACAGTGTAGATCCTGATCAGACGGCACAGATGTGCCGGCTGATCTGGATTTGCACTGTTCGCCCTGGCAATAAAGGTGTTTCTATAGAGAAAAGGGTAAAATGATATCACATAAGGCTTGGTTTATCAGCCATTTCGACCTACTGTTCTCCTTTGACTAAATGGTTCAGTTTTTAAAGAGGTTTCTTTGGAAAACCTTTCTATTAGATTGGGTATGTCATTAGGCAGGCAGGTGTCAACATCTGGTTAAGTTGTTTTGTTAAATTTGCATTTTTCTCAGTAACCATTCAAGGAAGAGCTTTGAAACCTAACTTAGTTGTCTGAAATCACAGTACTAGCAATTATCAGAAGATTTTTGTTTCGTCAGCTTTTTCTCTGAAACTGTTTAACAATACTGATCCCTATTAACAGTTCAGAAGAAAACCAGGTTTTATCACATTGCTGTTGCATTGATTTAACATGTAAATTACTTTTAATCATTCAATATTAAAAAGTGGAGAGGGTATAACAAAATTATGTCGACTGCAATTGCAGGTAGACTAAATAGGATATCGCAGGTAGACATATAGGGTTACTATTGTCCACTGGCAGGTATGGTGGCAGTGGCAGCATCGGCCGGTGGTCAACCATCTTTAACATGAAACTTGATTTTAATGTCCTATTCAATACTTGAAAAATATCATCTGCATGAACAAAGCCATCAGCGACAACAAGAATGATAACTCGGTCGCAGCGGTAGTCCAGTGGTAGAGCGCTATCTTAGGGATCAAGGGGTCCCGGGTTCGAGCCCCAGTCCAGCCCCTAATTTCCTTGAGCAAGAAATTAAGCCTTCATTGCTCCTCTCCACCCAGGTGTATAAATGCGTACCAGTGAGGAATTTAAGTCAGATCGCATATTCCGGATGGCTCACTTCAAGGTCAAGGTCACACTTAGGAAGTGTCATATGACTGTGTGTATATTGGTCGCGATTTGCTCTTGATTGCAGTGCTCTGGTTTTATTTGGGAGATCCTTGTATGTTACTATCAATAGCATATTTTGTTTCTTTTTTATTATTGGCAGTACAGAAAAACCACTTTTCTGTGGTACAACTTTGATGGTACCTACAATTTTTCGGTGTATTTTTGACATTTTTGTACCTGGTTAGGATTTTCACAGTGATGACTTAGATTTTTTTTATATAACTTCAATCTTTTTTAATTGGACCATTTTGATGCTTGTTCCTGCTTAAACTGTCTACATTTTGCTCACATCCTCTGATACAACCCTTCGGGCACATATTGCCCCGCTTCACGGTGCTCTTGTTCCATACTAATAATAATAAAAAAGTTACAAAATATGCTCCTGATAGTAACATACAAGGGTATTAATTCAGTAAAAAAGTAAGAAAACAAAGAATCTCCCAAATAAAAAAAGAGCAAATGCCTATATGTGCCGGCTGATCTGGATCTACACTGTTCGCCCATGCAATAAAGGTGTGTCTATGGAGGAAAGGGGGAAAGCCAAAGAATATATCACTTGGCTTGCAATAACTAAAAGATTCTAAATGAAATAACAATTCTTAAACACAACTATTTTCCAAAACTGACATATTTCAATTGCATAGATAGAAGTCTCTTAAAATAACTGCACAAAGATATATTTTCATAAATAAAATATAATTTTAACTACTTTATTAGGAACACTTTCATCTCTATTGGGTTGGAATAGAATCTGATGTATTAATACATCCAGTAATAGTTTACTGTAAATATAATACATGACATATAATTCATCCAGAAGAAAAAACTAACCATTGGATTCTCAGTAAAGACTTTGGCCCAAGATAATCAAACTGAGGTTGGACCCCAGTATCAAACCTCAAGCATCTGATTGGCTGAAATGAGATTTGAGACTGGTCTCCAGTTATAGTTTTACAATCTTGGGCTTTTATCACAGACTGGTCAGACCAGTGTTATGAGGTAAATAGTGGGATGGTGTGTAAAATGTCTGTCTATCCTATCCTATCCTATAATTCTCCTTATCCAACATTAACTCTGACAGGTTTATTACTTCTCTTGCTTAGATGGATATAGCTTTATTATTGTAATATAATTTTATATCAGTTAAATATATCATTGATCAAATTCAGAAATGCTGAAATAATTATAACAGAATTAACCCTTTCGCTGCCAACGTCGAAAATCCGAATTGACGTTGCAGTGCCGAGAGTTTTTTTACCACATAAACAAATACCAATACCAAGGTCAGAATGAGGCTGGTTATTTAAAGATATATCAAATAATTACTATGTTTACATGTGAAAACGAAAGCAATTACATAATTGGTCAATATTTGAATGATCTGCCTATGTCAGCATAGAAACCCCCGCTTTGCATGCTGGTATATATATAGAAATGGTAGAAATGGCAAAATCCGTCCATATGGCAAATACGCCGAAAATAACAGGGACGGCATATGCCGTCCTTATGGCAGTGAAAGGGTTAAAACTACTTCATGAAGTAAGGCCACGTTTACATGTAAATAGCATTCACGTCTTAACCCTTTACCCCATGCCAAATGGCTGCTATCTGTGGGCGAACAGTGTAGAACCAGATCAGTCTGCATACTGTAGTATCATTTAATTTCACGGGGACAAATTTTCACGCAAAACCCTTAAATAACAAAATTCGCGGGGGCATGAATTCGCGCAACTGTGTTTTCCTATAAAGGAACACGGTTAAGTGGTTTAATTTCGATGGGATTTGATTTCGCGCTCTTGTCATAGCGCGAAATACGCGAAAATTAAACCCGCGGGAAATAAAATGATTTAACAGTATCTGGGCCTCCGATATATCTACACTTTCCACATTGTAGTTCATTTAGGTTATTTGTGATCGAGATGCAACCAGTGTAGATCCTGTATTGTAGTTGCTCAAGTTATATGTAAAAATTCTTTATTTACATAGCACAACCATAATATATTGAATCAGGTTCATGTCATGTTTATAGAACAATTTTATTGTCCACACTTGAATTAAAACCACTTCAATCTTAATAAAACTAACAAATTATCTAGGTGTAAGGACCAAATTAGTTCAGCGAGGATCATTCTTACAGTCTTATATAAACACTCAAATGCAATCAACATCGATCCTGATTTATAACTACAATGGTATCATATAATTTTGTGGAAAAAAATTTCGCGCAAATGACATGTGACATTTTCACGAGGGCTAAAATTTGCACACTTGAAATTTTCTAATAAGACAAGATATTCAATGGTTTGATTTCGCTAGGGTTTGATTTCATGCATATTCCTTAGCGCAAAATACGTGAAAATTAATACATGAAATATTATGATACAACAGCAATTATCCATGTAAAGAGTAGAATTTATTCAGTCCACTTAAAATTAATGTAATGAACTTTGCATTTTTAACCTGAGGTTTTCTTTAATAAACCATGGTTATTAGATTGGGGTATGTCATTTGGCAGGTGGGCTGGCATCAATATTTCATTAAGTTTTTTGTTTAAGTTCAATTTATTTTCTCAGTAAACATTCAAGATACTCAGCTTTGAAACTTAACCCTTTCCACCATAGACACACATTGATTGCAGGGGCGAACAGTGTAGATCCAGATCAGCTGGCACATCTGTGCTGTCTGATCAGGATCTGCACTGTTCGCTTTTTGATTCATTCAGTTATTTCTGACCAAAATGGGACCATTGCAGATCCTGATCAAATGGCATGGATGTGGTGGCTGATCTGGATCTACACTGGTCGCAAACACGTAAAAATGTGTATATATATAGGAAAGGGTTAACACAGTTGTCTGAAGTCACAATAACAATTATCAAGTTTTATACACTGCAACTCCATTATATCGCGGACCTCGGGGTCCAAGCCCGCCAACCGCAATATAAACGGAGCGCGATATAAGTAAATAATCGCACTAAAACAAGGAGAATTCATTTGTTTTTGCTGTCAGATGCATGTATATCGCGGTGTTGCGTAATTAACACGCCGTGAAATATAGGGTACATCAGGGAGTACGTTCCGTGCTGGACAAATGTTTTAAAACAACTTTTTTAATATAATTTATTAAGATTTATCTTTACTAAACAGAAATGAATTAATGTACAAAATAAAGATCGCTGTCATAAATTTCCAACGGTGGTATTATTGTTTTCGGAACTTATCAACGGATTGACGATCTGTTGGTCGGTCATGGTCGGTGATGTTAGTTCGTCGTGGTCCGTCGTTTACCAGCTTGATATGTCCACGAGCAGGTAATGTTAAAACAACAAACTGTTTTGACATTTCCTGCTCTTGTCTATTATCATGTTAGCAATTTGCATTAATTGAAGCTAATTTGCGGTTTGTCTCGTGAACGAATTTCTGCCAGTACGGTATCAGCTTGGTGTTTTTCGCACCTATTGTTCGTCACAAAGGGAGTTTCATGTCAAATCAGAACCAACAGAATTGTAAAAAAACTCTTATCTATTCTGATACGTTTGATGTTAAATTATATCTGCTCGTGAACGTGTACATTGCCTCTTAAATCCCTGCATACAAAATGTAATAAACAGCCTTCGCCGATAATGACGTAATACGACACGGAAAAAGCGTGCGTTTCTTGATATTGTCGCCAATGTTGATTAAATAATTTGATCTTTTTTACCACCCACGAAGAATGAACAAACATAATACATTGTAAATGTACAAAAAATTGGGATCCACAGACCAAGCGCGATATATTGGATATCGCGATATAACGGAGTTGTTGTACAGTATTTTGTCATAGTTAAGGGGAGTACCACCCACCCAACCCACCCCTGAAGAAACTTTTGGTAAGGCTAGTGTAAAATATAAAAAGTAAAAAAAAGAAACTTTTTTGATGACTTGAGTTTAGAAATATGAAAGAATTTAAAAAGTAAAATCAAATATTGTTTTGTGTTGGTTGGTGGGGAAGGGGACCATCTACCCCACACCTGAAAAATTGTGAAAATCTGTTTGAGTTTAAGAATTAATGAAAACAATGTGAGCTTTAAGCTGACTTAGCAATCACACTTAAGTGAACACTTGTGTGAAGTTAAGTTTAGTTTCAAAGCTCTACCTTGAATGGTTACTGAGAAAAAGTGAACTTCTACAAAAAACTTAAGAAAAATTCTAAGTAAGAAAGGGGGCATAACTTTGACTAAGTTTACTGTCAAGAGTAATGAAACTGCTCATTGCTACTTCAAAGTCAAACATCTGTGTTAAGTTTCGGAGCTTGAAAGCTTTACATTGAATGGTTACTGAGAAAAAATGAACTAAAAAAATTCAAATGTAATGTTATGTTGACACCTGCCTGCCCATCTACCCAATGACTTATTCCAATATTAAAGCAAGGATTTTCAAAGAAAACCTAGTAAAAAGTTATCAAACCTGATGGCCGACACAATGATTATGAACTTTGACAAGTGTAGGTATGGTTGTGATATCTCCTGTAACCTATGTTGGAAGCCTGAAACATTATTTAAAATCAGTATTTGCAAGTCAGATTTTCAAAATTCATTTCAAGCTATAATTCTGCAGCCTCTTATTAAGTCGTCAAGATTATATGTTTTCTGGAGTATCTCTGGATTTGCTAGGATTTCTAACAGACAGGTCAAGCCTATGTCAGTGGTCAGAATTTGACATGACCAATCCCCTGTTAGCAGTATAATATAATTATGACCATTTTGTTTAAGTACATTGTAAATTAGAATGAAGGCGTATTATAGGTTGGCCATGTTTACAATTATTAATAGAATGTAAACACAGGTTAAGGCAAATTTACACGTTAAAAATACTTTTTTGCCAATTTATAACACATCGCCTCGATAGCACAGTGGTTTACGCGCCCGGCTGGCATAGGCCTAACATTTTTTTTTGACACGGGTTTGATTCTCACAGATAGCTTTGAATGAAATATTTAAGATTTATATTTTTATGCCCCCGCCATGTAATGGCGGAAGGGCATATAGTGTTGTAATGGCGGAAGGGCATATAGTGTTCACCCTGGCTGTGTGTTTGTGTGTGTGTCAGTGTGTCAGTGTGTATGTTCGAAAATCGTGTCCGCTCTGTAACTTTGTTATTTCTTATTGGATTTTAAAATAGCTTGGTATGAATGTTCACCATATCAAGACGGTGTGTCGCGTACAATACCCATGCCTGTAGGTCCAAGGTCAAGGTCACTGTTACTAAAAATAGAATTTTCTTGTCCGGGCTGTAACTTCCTTATGAATGGAGGGATTTCAAAATAACTTGGCACAAATGTTCACCATGACAAGGCGGTGTGTCGCATACAACACCCATGCCTGTAGGTCCAAGGTCAAGGTCACTTTTACTAAAAATAGAATTTTGTTGGAAAAATTGTGTCCGCTCTGTAACTTTGTTATTTCGTATTGGACTTTAAAAGAACTCGGTATAAATGTTCACCATATCAAGACGGTGTGTCGCGTACAATACCCATGCCTGTAGGTCCAAGGTCAAGGTCGCTGTTACTAAAAATAGAATTTTCTTGTCTGGGCTGTGAGTTTGTTATTACTTATTGGATTTTAAAATAACTTGGTATAAATGTTCACCATGACAAACATGCATAGCGGGGGCATCCGTGTCCTATGGACACATTTCTAGTTTAAGTTTTATTGCAGTTATTTCAAAGTATTGTGTGTATGCAATTTATTTTATCGTGTAAATATACTACTAAAAAATTGATAGGGATCGCTTTCCATTTAACCCCGACTTATTGCCGCTACCAAGTTCCAACTGCTGTTCCGCTTCAACAGTTTGTTGGCTCATTTTATTTTTTGGTACAAAGCTGATGTCAAATAAACAAATTTTCAGAATTCCAGCAAATATTTTATCGTTTCAACCTGATGTAAGGAATAAACACAATCTTTTAAGTGATCCTTATCAAAATTTGAGTAGTTTAATACTTGTGTAAAAAAAATTAAAAAAGTAAAAACACATGTTTCGGTCTTACAACCTACAACAGAATTCCTACCATTGCGTTTCAAATTGCGTCTTAGACCACACAGCTAAATGCATGGGACAAGTATTGGGAGCTTCACGCTTTGTATTAAACAACGATTAAAATACCAGTTCATTGTTTAAAAGTAGCGCCAATGTAAACACGCCAATGTAAACATTGCCAAATTATCTTTGTCCAATTATAACATGTTTCTCAACCAACACCAGTTGGAATTAACTGACACTTAATTTTATTGTTTAGTCAGTGATAATTCTCAACTCTCTTCCTCTTCCCCCACATGAATGTAAACCCACAAATAATAAACTGTTATATAATGACCGCTTCTATAACTCTGTTATCTGTTTTGATTAATTTTTGTATGAATTTTTTATATGCATGATATAGGACCAATGGTGTTCGAAATTTTCTCCACAACCCCTATTTGGAATTCAATAACATTTTATGGAGAGTTTTACCAACAAGAGTAGATAGTCACTATCCCAGCATATTTCAACTGCATGATTTTCTACAGAGTTATGGCCCTTTGAAATACTATATACTATGGTAATGGAGCATGTGTCTGAGTTATGGCCCTTTGAAATACTGTATACTATTGTACTGGAACTTGTGTCTGAAAATTATTTGTTGAAATTCATTCACACTTCATTGGAAGCTACACTAACAAAAGATGCCTTTATTTTCAACACATTTAGGCTGAATGCTTTTTCAAAAGAATTATTACCCTTTGAGTTACAGTATAGTGTGAAACAGGACATTGTGCACTGACGTGCAGGCTGATCTGGATCTACACTGTTCACCCGTGCCATTAAGGCTTATATATGAAGAAAAGGGTTGACAAGAACTCAAAGTATCAAAGTATTGGAATTCACAAAATACCAGCAGCAGTGTATTTGGTGTCTCATCATAGTCTGCATTTATATCATACAATATAACAATATCCTCCATAGACACACCTTTGTTGCATGGGGAACAGTTTAGATCCAGATCAGCTGGCACATCCGTGCTGTCTGGTCAGGATCTAAACTTTTTGCTTTTTGATTTGTTAGGTTATTTCTGACTCAAATGCGACCAGTGCAGATCCTGATCAGACGGCATGGATGTGCTGGCTGATCTGGATCAACACTGGTCACACATGCATAAAAATCCGTAAATATTGAGGAAAGGGTTAACCATCTAAAATCAAATATGAGACTATAACCGAAACTGTGGAAGTTAAGGATTAGACATGCGGGCTTAATGAAGACAGAAAAAATAAGTTCAAGGATACTTTTGTTGACGTCTCCTACATATTGACAAAGAAATTAGACAAAAACTATGCAGTCTTGTTGGTTTAATCAGACACTATGGGTTTCCAAATTGCAAGGAATAATGTACCAGGAATGCATCTATCGATTTTAAATATCTCAAAGTTGTATTAAAAGTTCAATCACATTTGCCCCACAGCAGCATTTTTGTTGCAGACTAGACTGACAAGTAAACGACCCAACCATGCATCTGATTTTTGACCTTGGTACACAATTTTAATTATATAAAACAAGAAATATCTTTAAAAAAGATAAACGGCGTTCATGGAAAAGATTTATATATACATGTACATGTATATAAGAAAGAAGGAAATACAGAGAGGCGAAGCAGACACAGTTTAGTTATTTTATTTTACTTGTTATAGCTGTTGACGAACCCTCCCTGCCTTCTTAGTATGACCTAGAGTTTAAGCGACCGAATCATGACAACTCATAAATTCATTTAAAGTGTCTTTCAAAAAAAATGTTGAAGCTGATGCAACAATTTCATACAGTGATAACAAGTCGATTAAAGAAGCAATGTCTTACATTAAGTCTTGTCTACATTTTTTCAGTTTCAATAAAATACCTCTTGTAGAGTTAGAACTCAAGATGAATAAATGTCCTTGAAATTTAATAAAAATAAATACAAACAGCCTGTTAAAAAAGCGAAATCTACCAACTTGTACGTAATTAACTTTAAAAAAAGTGTCCCTCCTGAGTTTTGAACCCGGGGCCTCCACTTGAGAGGCGAGAGTGTTCGCCACTACACTACAACGAACAGTATCAAAGGAACTAGAAAGAAACCAGTAAGAATTAGAAATATCTACACTTCTCTTTCGTTTTACACTGTGTGTTGTATGCAAGTGTTTACCTGACACCCAAGAATATTCCATATAAAAATGTATTTAAACCATCAATATTGACTTAACTGGTTATTTAAATCGTAAATATGTTTGTCTCCAATACAACACCAATCGAAATAATCTATTTGATTTTTCCGCTGCATAATAATAAAAATCCCACTAGATACCTCTCCACCCTGCTAGATGCCTCTATGGTGTAAATAGCTACCAATTGAAATAGTTTATTTCATTTTCCCTCTGCATAATAAGAGAATACGAGTATTATTTACAATATTTCATTGGTCGAAAAACTAGGTCAAAAGTGAGCTTAGACAGCTTAGACGCCGAAAAATGATCCTGTGAAAATTGTCATCGCACTTGGCAGTGCCATGACTAATTTATATACCAACGTTGTTTAGAAACTTTGCATAGTATGCATAATTATGCATTTAATTATACTTATTTTATTATTTGAGTTTCAAAACATCTGAAAATGGGTTTGTATGATTGTCCTTGATTGTGTTAATGGACGTCAAAATGATTTTTCCATGAATTACTTGTGATTTTTGCATTAAATGATTAACAAATGATATTTCTAACATTTTACCATCTATGTTCTCCATGCACAGTTTTTAAATCATGTCAGTAAATTTATGTAGTTGTCTTTGTGTGTGGTTTTTATTATGATAAACGAGAAAAGGTGACTTTCGTCATGTGTTTGACATTTTTTGTGTGGCCCTTTCAAAGAAAAGGCGAATCATACGGATCGCTTTGTCTGTCCCACCCATAACTCCGTCACGAAAACGTAACCTTGGCTATAACTTTGCCATTTCTTAATTTTTCTTCATTAATCTTTCAAATTATATTGCTTGTGACAACACACTCGAGCTGATGCCAAATTTTTTAAGGTCAAGATCACATTTGATGGAGTTATTTCCTTTTTGTACTTGGATTTTGACACGAAAACTTATGATGTCATTCCAGGGATTCACATCAACTGTCTGAAGATACCTATTCCCGCGACGTTCATCAAATCAGTGTTTTTATATGTCACTTTTAAAAGACAAATAGTATATTACATAAAGTAATTTCATGTATTACATAATTATGATACTTAAAAACTAGTGATATTCTAGCATCTTTGTTCAAAATGTGACTCTTAATTCAACAACTGTAGGTGCGGATTTTATCCTTCTCAATTGGTATGATATTTTAATGGAATTGAAAATATTCAAGAGAAAATCCGTAAAGATGACTATTTGATGCCTGTATAAAGAAACAGTATACAACAGAAAATGCACTTAGCTGACTTGAATTTTCTAGCATTCTTAGTAGAAGTCAAGTCTGATAAACAGAACTGATGATAATTGGAAAAAGTAGAATTTTATACATTTTCAAAGAAAAGAGATACACATTTATATATTTTCATTGCAATATCCTGATTTTTTTTTACTGGCTTTAAGAACTCGGCCCTTATTTATGCCCCCACAAAGTGGGAGGCATATAGAGTTGCACTCTTCCGTCTGTACATTTTTACGTCCTCAAATCTTGTGGCATCAACTCCTCCTAAACTTCCAGGCGGATTTCTTTCAAACTTGCACAGATGATAAAGCAGGATGTGTAGATGATCGTAAAGAAAGGATTTTTCTTTCGACCATTTTTACCAGAGTTATGGCCCTTTGTTATTACATATTTTGTTGCAGCAGTGGGGGCATCAGTGTCCGAGGACACATTCTAGTTATATCCTTCATCAGACTTTCAAATTATGTTTCATAATGTGATAACTAGGTTGTGATGTAGCAAAAATCTGTTGGTTGAAATCACATTTGACAGATTTTTGCTTTTTTTACTCATACTTGACATTGGCTAAAACATTCCATTTCTTGATATTTCTTCATCATACTTCCAAATTATATGCCTTTTGACTCTGGAGTCATGATTTAGATGAAACTTTTATGATCTGCTCTGAGCTATGATCCAAAGGTGATACAAGGGGGTATCATAACAAAACTAACCCTTTCCTCCATCTATAAACCTTTGTTTTAAAGGCGAACTGTTTAGATCCAGATCAGCCAGCACATCCGTGCCATCTGATCAGGATCTAATCTGTTCACTTTTTTATTGTTAGGTTATCTTTGACCAAAATGCGACCAGTGCAGATCCTGATCAGACGGCATGGATGTGCTGGCTGATCTGGATCTACACTGGTCGCACATGCGTAAAAATGCGTATATATGGAGAAAAGTGTTAATTAGGATCAAACTTATGTTGTTACAGTGAAACATCGAGCACTCATGCAATGCAAACTTAAGGGCCTTCCACACTCCTCCCATTTCTATTAATCGATAAAAAGAAAATTATCAAAATCTCAATAACGGCAAAATGCTGTTAAATGAAACGTTGCACAAGTGTATGTTATTAATGTATCTTTATTTTACAGATGGTAAGACATATTAGAAAAGTAAAGAAAAATAGCGAGATCTAAAAATTCCCTCAACTTCTATTTACATAAATTCACAAAAACTAAAGAACAGAAAACATCATTTTAAATGCCCACATGAGTAATATGATACTGACAACAATTTATTGTGTCCTCATGATTTACTTATGTAAACTTTACGAGATATTAGTAAAAGTGTGTTTGACCTTCAATTTCCTGGTCGCGTAAACGGATGACAATCACTGATTTCTCTTTTAATAGTTGAACGTTTTTTACAAAGTACACAACATTTTCTTGTCAGTATCATTGCGCTCACGAGGGAATTTGAAGTTATGATCTGCATCGCCTAGTTTTTGTGAATTAATGTAAATAGAACTCAATGAATTTTTAGGTCTAGCTTTGTTTCTTTAATTTTCTATTTCGTCTTACTGTATGCAAAATAAAGATACATTAGTAACCTTCATTTTTGCAAAGTTTCATTGAATGGCATTTTGTCATTACTGAGATTTGATGATTTTTATTTTATCGATGAATAGGATTGGGAGGAGTGAGGCGATGCCTTAAAGCAATTTTGCTGGTCCCACCCATTGTCTTTATATTCTATATAAATTTTTAAACATGTGATAACAGTTTAAGAAATACAAAGACAAATACAGATATATTCTGCTATATTCAAGTTGTGCTCTACATTTTTGAGACCATATGTCTGTACTTAAATATTGCTTAGGCAAAAACATAAGCTATGTTGCTTTTGATATTGCTTAGTTCACCTGACAACCAGACAGTTGTGTCATGCACTTTGTTAAAAAGGTATCATTTTACTATTATCCACGATCTTCATGCAGGGTTCTCAGTAAGTTTCAGTCCAGCAGGCCAAATTCACAATCTAGCAGGCCTGCTAGGGGGGCCCGGGGAGCATGCCCCCCCCCCCCCCCCCCCCCCCCCCCCCGAAAATTTTGAAACTAATCGCTTCATTTCCTGCATTTTAGGCTAAATCTATACTATTTAATAGCACTATTTGGAAGCCATTTTGTGGCATATATTTTAATGAAAAAAATGTGTTTGAAGTATCTTTATTACATGGCAGTATGATACTACCATGCAATATGGATACTTTAAACACATTTTTTGCGCTAAACATTTATAAAATGGATACTCATTATCATTAAAATGACTAAGCCTTTATCAATAATTCTAAAGACAATTTTACTATGCAATTGTCAGATCTCGATTTGTTGATATTTTAATAAATTTCTTGCAGGACTCTTTTATTTCATTCAGAAATTACCATACTAAAATAGTCTTTCTTTTTTTTCATCAATTTCTTCATACAAAACAAGGAACTTTGATAATAACTACAAAAAGCAGAGCCAAAAACGCGACCTGAAACGAAAGCGGTTCGTTTAAAATTTAAGAATTGCACAGCAACCGATTTTTTTACAGGAATATGTTTAAGCCTCAAAGCTCTTAGCAATTGCAAACAAGATCATGCAACAGGGGGCCGAACACACAAAGCATCAACACTGAAACTCATTACTGGCCATGATTTAAATAAATTCGACTGGCAGTCCAACTTTCTCTTTCATTTTGACAGATCACGTTTTCAAAACATATTGGACTGTTTTCGCTTTTCCGCTACACAGAGCGATTAAACTATCACAAATTAGTGGAAAATTTTTACCAGTCTACATTGCGATAATGCTGTTATCCAAAGCATTCGGAAACAGCATTAAATAGCGCAAAGGGGAGAAAGTGCCGAAAAGGATCAACATTAGTGAAAACACACGCATGGAAAATGATGATTTTTGAACTGTCGGGAATTTCAACCGGCCGCACTTGATTTTAAATGGCCATTTTGGCCGGCGGCTGGCTGTTATTGAGAACCCTGTTCATGAACATTTAATTCTATTGTTTATCATATTATTTTTACCCTTTCCTTCATATATAGGCATTTTTACGCATGTGCAAACAGTGTAGATCCAGATCAGCCGGCACACCCGTGCCATCTGATCAGGATCTGCACTGGTCACATTTCTGTCCGAAATAACCTAACAAATAAAAAAGCGAACAGTTTAGATCCTGATCAGACTGCACGGATGTGTTGGCTGATCTTGATCTAAACTGTTCGCCCTAGCAATAAAGGCTTATCTATGGAGGAATTGGTTAAATAGCATGGATGAACAGTGTAGTTCCAGATCAGCTAGCACATACACGCCATCTGATTAGGATCTATACTAACTGTTTTTTCATTCATTAAGGGCCCACCACACTCCTCCCAACCACATTTATCGATAAAAAGAAAATTATCAAAATCTCAACTTTGAAAGTTTTTTACAAAGTATACAACATTTTCTTCTCAGTATCATTGCACTCATGTGAGAATTTAAAATTATGTTTTGTATTGCTTAGTTTTTTTGAATTTATGTAAATAGAATTTTAAGGAATATTTAGGTCAAGCTGTTTTCTTTACTTTTCTAACATGTCTTACTGTATGCAAAATAAAGATACATAAGTAACTTTCATTTGTGCAAAGCTTCATTGAACAGCATTTTGCCATTATTGAGATTTTGATAATTTTCTTTTTATCGATGAACGTAGTTGGGAGGAGTGTGGTAAGCCCTTAAGTTATTTCTAACCAAGAAGCGAACAGTGTAGATCCAGATCAGATGGCACAGATGTACACTGGTTGCACTTGAGATTAAAACTAATCTGTATGGAGTAAAGGGTTAAAGCAAATGCCCACTGGGACCCAAGTAAAAGTGAAAACCTATACTGTAGAATTCAGTTATTTGAATAGTCTATTTGTCGGGATCCTTGATTCAATTAACCGGAGTATTTTAATACACGGAGCTTTCAAATTCTAAGTTTCGTCAGTGGTGGGTGGGGTAAAGCGCTCAGTAATATATGTATGATCATGTTCAATAAAATCCGGTTTTGAAGATAACCTATACTCTGTAAATGCGCTGTGTATACGTTTGATTGCACCGTTTTGAAAATTTTCTGTTTTGCCGACATAGTCGACTCGTTTTCTTCGCGACTTTTCCTATCCGAAATTCATGATAAGTTATCCGATTACTATACCGCTATCTTCTTCTTTGTGAAGAGTTATTATTTCGCTTGGGGCGCCAAAACTTTGTGTATACGTTATTATAAAAACATCTTAAATTAAGATTTGTTTGCAAGATCTAATTAACGTTCTACTTATCAATCAAGTATGGTAAACTATCATTTGTTAGTTTCATACATGTCTTGAAAAAAGAACAGCTTTCGAAAATTCGTTTTACAATTATTTTTTTTTTTATTCAGGAATTTTCTGGTGATTATCTTATGCGCGCAACAAATGAAAATTCTCAATGCAGGGAAACCCGTTTTTGTGACGTCATTGCTATAAATGTATATTGTAAACATATGCGTGCCAGTGAACGGAAGTCATTTTGTAACACAGGTGATAAAAACACAGGTGATAAACAACGACAGGTTGATCAAGTTTACCGATAATGTACATTGCCTTGGGGCAGAAATGTGTGACTTTCTAGTAGGATAAGTGTCGAAATGCGTTATAAGGTGGGAAAATGCTATTCAAATAAACGAAATGCATGCTTGGGCCTATTCAAATAAAGAGAGTATTTAGCAAAGACATATATGGAGAGGGTTTTGTGTTTTAATATTCTATTATAATAAGTGAAATATTCAAATAACCGCTATTCAAATAAGTGGAATATACTGTATAAATTTATGGCAGATGTTTGTATATTTTAGGAGAAAAGCCGTACAGATGCCCACTAGATGGTTGTGATAAAGCCTTTGCTCAAATGTCCAACTTGCAGCATCATATGCGTCAACATGACAAAAGCACGTTCGGACAAAAACAGTGCATGTGTCCATTCTGTGATCGTGGTTACGCCAGCGAAAAAAGTCTGAAATCGCACCTTAGTAAGGTGAGTCTGAAAAAAAACAACAATTTAGCTCAAAGATAATTAACCCTTTTGCTGCCAACGTCAAAAATCCGAATTGACGTCGTTAGCACCGAGAGGTTTTTACCACATAAACAAATACCAATACCAAGGTCAGAATGAGGCTGGTTATTTATAGATATATTAAATAATTACTATGTTTACATTGTGAAAACAAAAGCAACTCATACCTGAAATAAGTATATGCTGGTCTACAATGTTAAGTGCCAATTCGTCAAAATAATGTTAGGGTTTTCAAGAAATTCAAGGAAATCATACTTCCTGGTTCAAAGTGAAAGTAGAAAGTGAAAGTAGGAAGTAAGTTTTCATTGAATTTCTTGATAACCCTAACATTATTTTAACGGATTGGCACTAAACATTGTAGACCAGCATATACTTATTTCAGGTATGAGTTGCTTTGGTATATTGTTCATGAATTTCAGAGTTCTCATGCAAATGGTTTTTCTTTTGTTTTAGTATGTGCTTGGAAATTAGAACATGAATTAGACTAAACTGAGCTTGCAAACATTTACTACATCCATAGCTAAATACATTTATTTACTAAAATCTAGGTGGCAATAAGTATTTCCCCCAAAATTCATTTTTTGAAATTTTAGCTTGTTTTCGCCATTTGCAATGTTTGCGACCTCTTAAGGTTACGGAATGGTTATCAGTGCCTAAGGTTATAAAACTGAGCATAGAAACCAGTCTCAAATCTCAAGCATCTGATTGGCTGAAATGGCGACCAGTCGCCATTTCAGCCAATCATATGCTTGAGATTTGAGACTGGTTTCCAATCTCAGCTTTATAACCTTGGCACCAGGGAACACCAATTATCCATATATTGACAAAGGATAAGCTGAAATAAATTGAATTACAAATGAGCATTCAGCCAGTTTATTGCTTACTAAATAAATTTTGTGCATAAACCTTAACCCTTCGCTCCATAAATACACCATTGTTGCATGGGTGGTTAGTGTAGACATAATGTCAGCAAGGTTCAATATTTCCAGACAAATGCTGCAAGAGTTAATCCCCTTTGATATTTGGATTCCATTTGTTACAGAGTTAATCCCCTTTTATATTAAGATTCCATTTGCTGACAGAGTTAATCCCTTTGGTATTTGGATTCTAGTTGCTGCCGGAGATAATCCCCTTCGATATTTGAAATCTAGTTGCTTCCAGAGTTAATCATCTTTAATATTTGGATTACAGTTGCTTCCAGAATTAATCCTCTTTGATATTAGGATTCCATTTATGACGGAGTTAATCCCCTTTGATATTTGAATTCCATTTGCTGACAGAGTTAATAACCTTTGATATTAGGATTCTAGTTGCTATCAGAGTTAATTCACTTTGATATTTGGATTCCATTTGCTGACAGAGTTAATACCCTTTGATATTTGGATTCCATTTGTGACAGAGTTAATCCCTTTGGTATTTGGATTCTAGTTGCTGATGGAGATAATCCCCTTCGATATTTGGATTCTAGTTGCTGCCAGAGTTAATACCCTTTGATATTTGGATTCCATTTGCTCCCAGAGTTTATCCTCTTTAATATTTGGATTCCAGTTGCTGCCATAGTTAAATTTCCCCTTTGATATTTGGATTCCATTTTGTGACAGAGTTAATCCCCTTTAATATTTGGATTCCAGTTGCTGCCAGAGCTATTCCCCTTTGATATTTGGATTCCAGTTATGAAGACCACATTTAGCCCAACATTTGCTATTCTATCAATAAATTCCTGCAAAACACCTCCAATGAATTAGAATTCAAAGACAACCAAGTCCATTACACAGGAATATTTTGCCTTGGTTGAAATTACTTCAAATTTTTGCTTTTTCCATTAAAGTGAACAGAAAATCGTCGGAAAATGAGACATAGGTGTTTTTGGTCCTTTGATTGTTTTCTCTTATTGTTTTCCCAAAGCAGTATTGTTGCAATACACAAGTATTACATATCACAAATCTGCATTGTTAATAGACAACAAGTAAGAGCTCTTACCCAAGAGATTACATTCTAATGAAATTGAGACAATTGTTCATTCTTTTTAATTTATATTTTCGCTAAAAGCAACATAAAACGTTATGAATTGATAGTACTCCTTGTATATATTATTCTTTAAAGTGAACAAAATGAATTTGCATCAAATTGAAATGAGTTGAAGACGTTAAATTTTGTCCAAAAAAAAGTCTTTTTTGAGAAGAATTAAATGCGAACCACTAACTGTATAAACCCTTTCCTTCATATACATGTATACACATTTTTATGCATGTGTGACCAGTGTAGATCCAGATCAGCTGGCACATCTGTGCTGTCTGATAAGGATCTGCACTGGTCGCATTTTGGTCGGAAATAACTTAACGAATCATAAAACAAACAGTGCAGATCCTGATCAGACGGCATGGATGTGCCGGCTGATCTGGATCTACACTGTTTGCCCACGCAGTAAAGGTGTGTCTATGGAGGAGAGGGAAAATTGTCCGTCAGTTTTTATCAGACTTGCCCAGTAGGTGCCAAAGAATCTCTTCATATTGGTGCCTGCTGACCTTGTTTACATTTTGGAAACCCTGGTTTTTTTTTAAGCCAATTGGCAAAAATATTCTAAGAATATGGGGAATTATCCCTTTCCCGTACAGACACACCTTTATTGCTAGGGCGAACAGTTTAGATCCAGATCAGCCGGCACATCCGTGCCGTCTGATCAGGATCTAAACTGTTCGCTTTTTGATTCATTAGGTTATTTCTGACCAAAATGCGACCAGTGCAGATCCTGATCAGACGGCACGGATGTGCCGGCTGATCTGGATCTACACTGGTCGCACATGCGTAAAAATGCGTATATATCCAGGAATGGGTTATACTGTTACACAATGCTGGCTCAAGTTTGTATGAATCCATAACCCTTTACTACATTGGATATGGTTATTACCCCATGGGCAGAGTAAAGCCAGACGAGTCAACACAGCTGTTTTATATTTTGATTCATTTAATCATTTCTGACCAAGAAGCGAATGGTGTAGATCCAGATCAGACAGCATGGATGTGCCTACTGATCTGGATCTGCACTGGTTGCAAATGTGATGAAACCCATATTAATGGAGTAAAGGGTTATACAAAATATTCCCTGAAATTATATAATCATGATAGTACAAGCACACGTAATATGCGGACTAAAGTGATATCAGAATCAAGACAAGAACCTGTTTGAATCTACATCATTTGACTGATAACAGGGAAAGCCCCGATTTTTCAGTTCCGGGTAAGAGCTAATGGTTTGGAATCAAATACAGAACCCTTCAGGGCCTCAAAACATGAGTTGTCCCCTTAGTGCTATAACTTTTTAACTCCTTTTCACCCTTTCCTCCATAGACACACCTTTATTACATGGGCAAACAGTGTAGATCCTGATTAGCTGGCACATCCATGCTGTCTGATCAGGATCTAAACTGTTCGCTGTATGATTTGTTAGGTTATTTCTGACCAAATTGCGACCAGTGCAGATCCTGATCAGATGGCACGTATGTGCCAGCTGATCTAGATCTACACTGGTGGCACATGCCTAAAAATGCGTATATATGGAGGAAAGACTTTCAATTGTACTTATATTATCTTTGCACTAAGGTGATGAAGGACTATGGACAGATTTAAGACCTCTGCTGTGAAAGACCTTCATGTTTCCTTATAAGGAATAAACAGATAAATAAATAAGGCTTTTGAGGATTTTTATATGCGTCTAGACTGAAGCTGAGCACAGGCAGTTACCTAATCAAGTCAAATTGCTTAATCCGGCTTCACTTGCTAAATGGACCCATCAGTTCTTCTTTTGAATTTTAGCAAGTACATGTACGTTCATTGTTCAGAGAGGTATTTTTGTACATTCCTGAAAATCATGAAATTGGCAATTTTGTAAATTATGCTAGGTCTCCTTCCAATCCGCTTTACACTTATAACCTCTCCGTTTCCATTCCATTTCCAAACCAATTCTACTTCTGTTGCATTCCGATTCTTCCGATCCGAATGATTCACTCAAAACATCTTCTGACACCGCTCCATTAATCAGCTCCTTTTTTTGATTGGTCAACAGTTTGAAGGAAATCTTCAATATTCTGCCAGTATTACTACGCAACCATGAATCTTTTGATGATCAATATACTTTTTCCTGATATTTTTTATTATAAATAAAACTGTGAAATAATAAAAACAAAACAAGAATATTTCATGCTAATATTGTCATTAAGAAGGACTCTCGTGTATGACTACCACTTCATCGTATTCATGATGAATGTGAGAAAGTGTCAAGAAAAAAATTAATTTGAATGCTTTTAAGTATAAATGTTTCCAGAAGAATTCTGTTATTTGAATAGGCTATTTGTCAGGATCCTTGATTCATTGACCAGAGTATCTGAATACACGAAGTAATACTAAGTTTCATCTGTGGTGGGTGGGGTAATGCCCTCAGTAATATCTGTATCATCATGTCCAATAAAATCCGGTTTTGAAGATGACCTATACTCTGTAAATGCGCTGTGTATACGTTTGATTCGTTTGACATTGCACTGTTTCGAAAATTTTCCGTTTTGCCGACATAGCCAACTCATTGTCTTTCGTGACTTTTCCTATCCGAAATTCATGACAGTTATCCGATTACTATAATACTATCTTCTATGTGAAGAGTTATCATTTCCCTTGGTGCGCCAAAACTTTGCGTATACATTATTATAAAAACATACTAAATTTAGATTCTCAAAAAATTCTCAATGCGGTGAAACCCGTTTTTGTGACATCATTGCTATAAATGAATACTGTAAACATATGCGTGCCAATGCGGAAGTCATTATGTAACACAGGTGATAAAAACACTGGTGATAAACAATGATTGATCGAGTTTACCGATAGTGTACATTGCCTTGGGGCAAAAACCTGTGACTTTCAATTAGGATTAGCGTCGAAATGCGTTATAAGGTGGGAAAATGCTATTCAAATAAACGAAAAGCATGCTGGGGCCTATTCAAATAGAGTATTTAGCATAGAAATAAATTATATGGAAATAGTTTTGTGTTTTAATATTCTATTATAATAAGTCAAATATTGAAATAACCGCTATTCAAATAATGGAAATGTACTGTAGTTTAATAAGTTTCATTTTTGGTATCATTGATAACAGGAAATGCCGTTTAAGTTTGTATTTTAATTTGTTGGTATTCATGATGCTCATTAAAATAATCTGCAATTATGAACGCTACAATTTATAACCCATAAGCTTTTAATAGCAGAGATCCACTTTGATCCAGTCAAAACTCTCTGGCCTTTCCACTTAAAGTGAACAAAAGCTCATACCGATTTGTTTCAATTCCATTTTGTCCGCTCCTATTGCGCTTCTTTCCAGATTGATTTGCTGTCCCCTTCCACTATGTTACAGATCTGTTTGTCGATGTCATGATTTTCAGGGATGTAACATTAGCACACCAGGATTTTCAGACTAATCGGAGTCAACAGCTGTTATGAAATGGAACTTATAATAAGTTCCTCAAGGATAAAGTAACTGCTGGCATGCTGTTGGGGTTTTCTGGCCTAAATTTTGTTCAGGGTCAATGTGCTGAGTGTGGTTAACCATTTACTCCATGTAGAATCTAGTTTAGCGGACTCCGGATCTTCAAAACACAAAAATCCCAACGGCGTTTGACTGAGAGAAGCAGGGATGTGGGGGCAATAGCCCCCATTTAAATTCATTATAATTGAAATTTGTTTGGTGAACGACTTACAAGAATGTTCTTACAAGGAATGCTCTTTACTAAATTTTATGATGTTGGGGTCTGCTAAACTAGATGTGTCCCGTATAGGTGATTTATTGTGTGTGCGATCAGTAATAGATCCAGATCAGATGGCTAATCAACACCAGCTGATTTGGATCTACACTGACCTCTTCTTGGTCAGAAATAACCTAACGAATGCAAAAGCAAACAGAATAACAACCATTTCCCATGGAGTAAAGGGATAACCCTTTCCTCCATATACACAATTAAAGGATGGTTGAACAGTTTAGATCCAGACCAGCTGGCACATCCATGCCGTCTGTTCAGGATCTAAACTGTTTGCTTTTTGATTGGTAATGTTATTTCTGACCAAAATGTGACCAGTGCAGATCCTGATCAGATGGCACGGATGTGCTGGCTGATCTGGATCTAAACTGGTCGCACATGCGTAAAAATGCGTATATATGGAGGAAGGTGAAGACACGTTAGTTCATGTAGACTTTTACCTTTACTTCATAAATACACCTTTATTGCATGAGAGGAAAGTGAAGATCCAGATTAGCTGGCACATAGATTGCATCTGATCAGGATCAGATCAAATTTATTAGGTTATTTTCAAGATGCAACCAGTGCACTGATGTGCCAGTTGTTTTGGATCTACACTGGTTGCACAGGAATTCAAACATGTAGGCTATGATTATATGGGTCACGTCACAGGAAAAGGTACCTTCGGACATTTGACGTCAATCTTTGAAATGACGTCATAAATTTGAGCAGACGACATTATTTATTATGCATTTCGCGGTAAAAATACCATTTTATTTTCAAAATGTGTAACAAAAACACATTTTAGTTATAGGAAATTGATTATAGTTGTAAAATCTTTCTAAATTTAGTAACAACTAAAATATCACTAAAAATGACCGAAGGTACCTTTTCCCGTGACGTGCCCCATATGGTGTAAATGGTTAGTTGTTCGTAACAAGAATAGAATAGAATAGAATAGAATAGAATTTATTTCCAATCAAGGGTCATATACATGACATATTAATCACAATATAAATATGTACATGAGCAATAGCATCAAACTAAGGATATTAACATAACAAAAGCTTGATTCAAATTGGTTTAAACACAATTAACACAGGATATGCATAACTAACTAAGAAAAATTTATTACCAACCCATGGTCTAACATACTACAGACTGAGCATTACAGGGTAGTCAAACAATCCTATTTATTTATACATGTATAAAAGTTATCCTCCCCTAGTTAATTCAGTTGTTAACAAGATTTTTCTAAGAGATCTGTTCTTTTGTTATATATATTGTATAAAAATTAAGCAAAACTATTGACCACATCACAATCTTCTGAGGACATAAGCCATACAAGTGAATTGTATTTTCCCAGTGAAAATGATTTTTTCAGCAGAGAAAAACTCTTCCTTTGAAGTTTGTACTTAAAAAAACTTGGTTGTGTAATAAACTGCTTTGATTTGCCAAATTTCCATGCAGGATCTACTTTTATTCAGGTAAAAACATGTAAGAGTGTTTTCAGCTTTGATGTAGTCAGAAGCAATTTCGTTTAAGTTTTCAAGAACTTACGAATTTTGATGTTACAGTATTAAATTACCAGATGATTATGGAAGACTTTTATATGCACAAAGACATCAAGAATGGAACTTGCATGAGCAAAAAGTTGTACAAAAGCAGTATATGACAAGAACAAACAAAACATGATGTGCAGCAGAAGATAACTGGCGATTTTTTATCATGTAATTTGATTTAAAGATGCACAATGTCGCGTATGCACATGGGAGCATCTGCATGATATAACCAGATGTGATAAATTTGTAATGTTTGATACTTATAAGGAAACATGAATGACACATACAAAAACAACCAAAACTGCATTACAGTATACTTTACATAATGGATACCTTCTTTAACTAGATTATCTTTGGAAAATATTTGGTTATTAGATTAGGGTATGTTAATGGGCTGGCGGGCAATGGCATTTCTAAAGTTTTTTGTTTAAGTTCTTTTCTCTGTTACCCATTTAAGGTAGAGCTAAATCGAACCTTATCATAGTTGTTTGACATCACAATAGCAATTATCAGGGTTGAAGGTTATAAAACTGAGATTGGAAACCAGTCTCAAATCTCAAGGATCTGATTGGCTGAAATGGCGACTGGTCGCCATTTCAGCCAATCAGATGCTTGAGATTTGAGACTGGTTTCCAATCTCAGTTTTATAACCTTGGGCACAGGATTAGTTTGAAATTCATAACTCTAAACTGTTTTTTTGTCATAATTATGTCCCTTTTCCACTTTAAATTTAGAAAAAAATTGTTTTGTCGCATTGTGGCATCTTCTTGATATTATATTAAATATTACATGCATCTGTGCCTTCTTAGGGCTTCTTTAAAAAATAACGTAATGAATATATAAGTGAACAGTGTAGATCCTGATCAGATGGTGACAATGTGCAGGCAGATCCAGATCTAAACTTTTTACCATGTGATATAAATTGTATAATATCATAAAAATCTGTGATCACTTTGTAATTTAATACTTTAACAATCAAAAGTGCTTAAAAACATAAATGAAATAGTTTCTGTGCTCAAAAGCTGAAACACTTTTACTTGATTTAAATAAAAGGACTTCCCATATGTCAATACAGTGAGTTGAAGCAGTGTACCGTCCCAGACTGAGATTCTGCTTTAAAAAAATGGATTAATCCTTAATGAGAAAATAATAGGCAGAAACAAGTAGAATAGAATTTTGACAGGGAATTAGAGAATATACTACAAATTATGCTTTCAATTAGATTTTAAGAATAAAACATAAAGAATCTGAGTACAAAAAGAGGCATAACTCCATCAAATTCGATCTTGACCTTAAAATAACTTGTCATCATTATGACCATGCTGTCATAAGCAATATAATTTGGAAGTTCGATGAGACATTCTGTTGCACTGCAGCACTTCAATTAAGATGCCCATCATGTTTTTTGTTTTTGCGACAACTTTAAGAACTGCCCCTCCAATCAAAAGACGCTGAGTGTGTTTTACTTCCAAAGTACATTTTGCTGTCAATTTTGAGGTTTCATCCCTATTGCAGATGTTGAAACAATAACAAAATGTGTGGCTTACAGTAAAGCAACCTGAACCACTAAAGCAACAAGATGTGCTTATTTTAATCGAACAGTTTCAAAGGCACTAAGTGACTATGTAATACTGATTTTATCTCCTGTGTATTCTACTTTAGCTAAATTCTGCTAGTAATTGATGATTATATTTCATCTTTTATATTTGTACAAAGAAGCATCATTCTTAACCTTTTCCTGTATAGATACGCATTTTTACGCATGTGCGACCAGTGTAGATCCAGATCAGCCGGCACATCCGGCACATTTTGGTCATAAATAAGATAATGAATCAAAAAGCGAACAGTTTAGATCCTGATCAGACGGCACGGATGTGCCGGCTGATCTGGATCTAAACTGTTCGTCCTAGCAATAAAGGTGTGTCTGTACAGGAAAGGGTTAAAATCCATAAGCACCTAGTTGACAAAAAAACATGGTACATATGTGAAGGTTAAACATTTTAATAATGGCACAGCATTTGACAATTTTGTGTTACCCTTTTAAAAAAAAAGAAGGCGATACTCAGGGATCACTTTTTCTGTCAGTCCATGACTAGAAACTTAATGTTTGCTAAAACTTTGCTATTTCTTAGTACTTCTTCATCAAACTTCCAAATTATATATCAAACTTCCATATTATATTTCTTATGACAGCGCAGTCATAATGATTCCAGGTCAAGGTCACATTTGATGGAGTTATGCCCCTTTTTGTACTCAGATTCTTTATTTTTTATTCTTTGACAAAGTACCAGAAGGCAACAGAAGTGTTCATTTGAACACCCATCTTATCTTAAATAAGCCCACATATACGCCTTTCCAATAAACAGTTTCGCAGTCCTGTACGAGTTACTTCCCGCGACCGGAAATCAATCCAAAATGAGGCTCTGCGTGATAGCAGAATGATCGCACTAATGGCTTAAGCACATAATAGCTAACATTATCCACTATATTGCAGGTCTGCGTTCGTCGCCGGCGGTGAAAAATTAGTTGCTGGTCTGTTATTCTAGCCAGACTTTTTTATTTTCACTATTTGTTAGATATTTAGAGTTTTAATGATTTAAGAACATGTACCATTCTTGTTGATAGTAGGCAGTATGAAAGGCAATTTGGACAAACATAAGCATTAATTTTACCAATTCTGTACAACAATTTCTTCTTAATATCTTATCTGTGTGAATGTTGCAAATTGCTAAGACTGGCAATGCGCTATTATCCGGAAATCGTGATATGTCAACATCTGGTTACATGATCTGTAGACAAAAAAATTACAATCTTAATTTGTTGATACTTGCACATTTGAACAATACAATTATCCTTATAATTTATGGCGTTTATGGTCAACGAATAAATAATTTGAATTTTTAAAATGTTACGTACACTTCACAACCAAATATGATTGATTCTGTCTTGAAATAAAACAGGATCGGTAATCTGATTGTTTGTTGTAGAAGTATCATTCGTAGAATAAAATCCAAGGATTCAGATGCCGGCTTCCAATAAAGATGGAAATATTTATATTACAATATGGTTGCATATCCAATTTAGATTTCTTAGGTTTGACAGTTTGTAATTTTGGCATAAAAGCCCAAAGGCTTAATTAAACATATATAAAATGTTTTGCCAAGATTTGTTTCTTATTGACGGCTTTTGTTTCTATAACGTGTTGTAATGTTGATTAAGAATCCATATTTATTAATGCTAAATCAAATACAATTGCTGGCACATCCAGTAATTAAAGGACTCCGAAATACTTAAGAATTGGGAGTTGTAGATACCTTGCAAATAGTAACTACACAATCTCTATTGGTCAATGATATCTGCCCCTTTAAGTAATTGACAGATGACCCCTTGTGCGGGACAATTTGACATTTTTATGGCATGCCGCCTTCAAAATCAATCGCCGCCGACATAATCATAACATGATGTCAGTAGTTGATGAGACACGCTAATCCGGAAACGAGACTCAATTTAGCCGTGGAGAGAACACTGGCTGTCAGTTCAAGTCGTTTACTGTTTAACCCGAGGAATAATGACTTGACACTTTTAGTCAAAGAAACTTGATTGTTTTATAAATTATTTTCAAAATTATCATGACGCTAATGTATTATTACTAATTCAAAGAGAAAATATATTTTTCAAAAAAAGAATTTTATGATAAAAAGAAAGTTGTAGGTACATATTCCCTATTACGTTAATACAGCGAGCAATCATTTTTCACTTAGAGCAGTCACGTGACTGGACAGGGGAGGTAACCGAAAAAATTCATCGAATTATTGGAAAGGCGTATAAAAAAGCCGGTAATTTCTTACTGCACCTAGCTTTTATTTTAGTCCTAGCTGTGACAACGCCGTAGACCTCTTGCCTAATGGGACTTGTATCATCTGGAAATTTTATATGATTATGATGATTAAAGTGGTGTTGAATTGTTCACATGTTACACATATTGTTAACAGATTTCTGTTTATCAGTATAGTTGATTAAGGATGTCTAGACTGTCACATGTTGCCATTTTGATAGAGAAGTTTTATAACACTTTCTAAAACATCTGGTCTTAATTAATGTTAATAAAGTAAGCAATTTTAAACAAGAATCAGTCAAATACTGTGATATCATTTTATTTCGCGCTCAGATTTCATTTTCGCGTAATTTGCGTTATGACAAATTAAACAATTTACCAGTTTGTCTTAATAGAATAATACAGTTGAGAGAATTCATGCCCACCGCGAATTATTTATTTGTGTTTTTTCTGCGAAAATTTGTCCCTGCGAAATTAAATGATACTACAGTATCAAGTGTGAAAAGTTCTGTATTTACTATTTCATCCATTTGAAATGAATTAATATGTCATGTGACATAAATAACTTTACATGAATTAACCCATTTCCTCTTTTATACACACCTTTCTGGCGAGGGCGAATAATGTTGATCCAAATCATCCGGCACATCCATGCTGTCTGATCAGGATTTACACTGTTTTGATTTATTAAAAACCAAACACTGCAGATCCTGATCAGATGGTATAGATTTTGCCTGCTGATCTTGTTCAACATTTCTAGCACGTGATAAAATGCGTATACATGTATATGAATTACTGTGATTTCCAAAACCAAACAGACATGCAAGAATGCACTCAGTTGTCCTGGTTAAGAGTCAGTCCCACAGCACTAAGGCAGATCAGACTGTCTGGGCAGAGATCAGACAGTCTATGCGTGCAAACTGTGCACATTTGTTACAATAGGTTGACATTGTACCAGTCTTGCAACATATGTCACACTTTACCTCAGCCTTGAGATATACCATTTGTTAACCTACTTACAAACCCTTTCCTCCATGCATGCCTTTTATTGCATGTGATAACAGTGTAGATAATGCCCAAGGTTATAAAACTGAGCATGGAAACCAGTCTCAAATCTCAAGCATCTGATTGGTTGAAATGGTGGCCAGTCTCCCTGGGTACAATGGCTTTTATATTGGACCCAACTGGTGTTCATTATAGTTACAGCCATTTCCACCTTAGCTATGCTGATAGTAGTGTATTGCCATTAACCCATTCCTGGATAGATACGCATTTTTACGCATGTGCGACCAGTGTAGATCCCGATCAGGATCTGCACTGGTCGCATTTTGGTCAGAAATAGCCTAATGAATCAAGAAGCGAACAGTTTAGATCCTGATCAGACGGCACGGATGTGCCGGCTGATCTGGATCTAAACTGTTCGCCCTATCAATAAAGGTGTGTCTGTATGGGAAAGGGTTAAGGTGAACATTGCTGATAATTGCTTGTTAGAGCAGTATAGATTTGATGAGAATAATGCGTTGGTTTGGGATGGGATAATAAGTGATCTATATGGAATATTATAACAGTATGCATTCTGTAGGTTCGTATTATTCGAGTTGTGTATGTAAACAAGATCACGCGAGGCCAAAGGTCAAGCCTGATGTGGTTTAAATACGCAGCGAGAAATAATACAAACCTACAGAATGCATACTGTCGTAATGTTCCTTTTATTATATACCCTTCTCACTTTTACCGATAGCAGTCTGTTCAAAAAAGGGGTGTCATAAACATTGAAACCTAGTTTTAGGGACCCAATTGGTGTTTGACTGTTCCAGTAACAGGTAGTGCATGTTTTAAGAGGTAGAACAATATAGTTCAATAGAATTCAAGTTAAGGATGAGATGAATGGTTCCAGACACGGGTGATGTTTGAGTGAATGGTGTATGAGGTATCAAAGTTCAACTGTAAAGGTTGAGTTATGTGAGCCCCGCTGTGCTGTATTCATTGTGGTGGTACAATGCCAGTAGTGTCCACAGGTTTCAACATAAAACAAGAGGTTCTAATTTATGGCTGGTCTTGAACATGGCTCAGAATAACCCTTTCCTTGATATAAACACATTTTTACACATGTGCGACCAGTGTAGATCCAGATCAGCCGGCATAGATCAGGATCTGCACTGGTCGCATTTTGGTCAGAAATGACCTAATGAATCAAAAAGCGAACAGTTTAGATCCTGATCAGATGGCACGTATGTGCTGGCTGATCTGGATCTAAACTGTTCGCCTAAGCAATAAAGGTGTATCTATACAGGAAAGGGATAACAGCAAGTAATAATAGCTGCAAACAAAAACTCCAAATAAGGAACTTAAATATGATATAAGCATTTTTACTGCAGCAGAATCAGTCATGTAACTCATGGCAACAGAATACTGTGGTATCATTATATTTCGCCGTGGTTTAATTTTCGCGTATTTCCCGCTAGGGTAAATGCGTGAAATCAAACCCTAGCGAAATCAAGCCATTGAATATCTAGTCTTATTAGAATAATACAAGTGCACGAATTTAAGCCCGCGCCAAAATGTCATGTCATTCGCGCGAAATTTGGTCCCCACGAAATAAAACGATACAACAGTACTTAGACAGTTGGCATTTTTGTACATGTGCACAGTTTGCTTGTGATGTTGTGAATTATAGGGCGCAGCTGGTGCATCATAAAGACTGATCTCATGATTTCATTTTAATATTGACAAGGTTCCTGGAAGAAATGGCAACAGATTAAACGAGAAATATCTTTAAAAAAATGAGATGAACAATGTTGATAGAAAAGATTTTCCCTTATATGAATTCATGAATAAGAAGACAGTAAATCTACTGTACTGAACAAAAATGAAAACCTACCAGTTTTTAAAATAAAATATTTTGTTTAGTGATGATAAATTTTATCTTTCATTTAATTTTGGTATTTGCTCATATCTGAACATGTGAAAAAGCGGGAAGATGTTGTTATTTTGTCACAGATGTCGGGAAGATGACTTGTTATTTTGTCACAGATGTCAAGGTTATCTCCTCTTTCCTAGAAAATTTATAATGAGTTGAAAATTTTTTAGCATAATGATAAAAGACTGAAGCAGATTAATTAACTGTCAAATTTAGAAGTTTTTGGCATTTACAGAAAGAAAAACACAATCTTTAAAGCCCACAGATGCAAAGAAATAAGATGCAGTTACTAAAATGTCTGTTTTAGCAAATTACCTCCCTTTTACTTGAAGTCTGAACAAATTCCAATGCTTAATTGCAAATTACCTCCCTTTTACTTGAAGTCAGAACATTAATTCCAATGCTTAATTGCAAATTACCTCCCTTTTACTTGAAGTCTGAACAAATTCCAATGCTTAATTGCAAATTACCTCCCTTTTACTTGAAGTCAGAACATTAATTCCAATGCTTAATTGCAAATTACCTCCCTTTTACTTGAAGTCTGAACAAATTCCAATGCTTAATTGCAAATTACCTCCCTTTAACTTGAAGTCAGAACATTAATTCCAATGCTTAATTGCAAATTACCTCCCTTTTACTTGAAGTCTGAACAAATTCCAATGCTTAATTGCTAATTACCTCCCTTTAACTTGAAGTCAGAACATTAATTCCAATGCTTAATTTTCCACTAACAATTATTTCTAGGTTTCTTTTTATAAACCAATAGATACTGAACTGAATTTTTCAAAGATAAACATATTGGTGATCAAATTCCTTCAGTGCAGATCCTGATCAGACGGCATGGATGTGCCGGCTGATCTGGATCTACATTGGTAGCACATGTGTAAAAATGCGTATATATGGAGAAAAGGCTTAATAGCAGACTCTACAGTGTTTATGCGTAGCATATTACAAGTAGTTGCCAGATTTTAGACAAACTTTACATTAAAAATGAACAATAAAAATATTTTAAAAATCATTTTTATTAAACAGAGTTATTTAGCCATTTCTTACAAACTGGGCAAATTACATGAAAGTCTTTGAAGAATATAATTACATTGTATTGAGAAGATTATGAGAATATCATCATCGTCATCATCATTGTCATCATTTTTAATTAAGTCACAATCATAGTTTACAGCAGCAACATGACATTAAATTTTAACAGCAAATACAAGAGTAACAACATCATCAGCATAATCATAATCATCATATTGTAGTCATCTTCATGTTACTATAACCATTTCCTCCATATATACGCATTTTTAAAACATGTGCAACCAGTGTATATCCAGATCAGCCAGCACATCCGTGCTGTTTGATCAGGATCTGCACTGGTTGCAATTGGGTAAGAAATAACCAAATGAATCAAAAAGCGAACAGTTTAGATCCTGATCAGATGGTATGGCTGTGCTGGCTGATCTGGATCTAAACTATTTGTCCATGCAATAAAGGTGTATCAATGGAGGAAAGGGTTAAGTATACTTTCTTTCTGAAGTGTGTGTTTCTACAGTTCTCAGTGTTTCTACAGTTCTCAGTGTTTCTACAGTTCTCAGTGTTTCTACAGTTCTCAGTGTTTCTACAGTTCTCAGTGTTTCTCCAGTTATCAGTGTTTCTACAGTTCTCAGTGTTTCTACAGTTATCAGTGTTTCTACAGTTATCAGTGTTTCTACAGTTCTCAGTGTTTCACAGTTATCAGTGTTTCTACAGTTCTCAGTGTTTCACAGTTATCAGTGTTTCTACAGTAACAGTGTTTCTACAGTTATCAGTGTTTCTACAGTTATCCGTGTTTCTACAGTTAACAGTGTTTCTACAGTAACAGTATTTCTACAGTTAACAGTGTTTCTACAGTTATCAACCAGTACCAGTTTTTTTCTTTAAACAATACTAAGATCCTTTTTTAATACTTTAACTTGCAAACCCAGTTTTGTCCCCTTGCAAAGTTTCTTCTTGTCCTCAACTTGTTAAAGTCACGTCTGCTGACAAGGTTATTTTTAATATCTTCTGCAGTTTTGGTTTTAATCTAAATTATTATGTGGTTTAATGGAAATGATGCTTTCTTCACATGCAAATGCCACAGTTTTAGTTCTCAGAAAAAGTATTTTGTAATAAAATAATTTAAATAACTACAATAGATACATTTAGTAAATAGAAAAGTGTTGCAATTATCAAAATCTCTCAACAAAATGCAGTTCAGTTCAAATTCGCACATATAAATGTTGTTGAATTTTCTTATGTTACATACATTAAGAAATGTTTGAACATTCAAGAAAAATAGCTGGAACTAAATATTTCCTAAAGTTCTATTTAAAGCCAAACTTAAAAACTAAACAACACCAAACATCACCTTATGTTAGATGTTGCTTATCCCTTTTCTCCATATATATGCTGCCATTACCGCATAGGTGAACAGTTTTGATCCAGATCAACCGGCTAGAATCTGCACTGATCACATTACGGTCAGAAATAATCTGATAAGTCAAAAAGCAAACAGTGCAGATCCTGATTAGATGGCACCTATGTGCCAGCTGATCTGGATCTTCACTTGTCACACATGCAATAAAATGCCTATATATGGAGTAAAAAGCTATACCTAAAATTATTTGTCCTTTAGTATTAATACTTGATAATATCATCTGTATGAACACAGCTTTTTCTGACAAGAATGATAACTCCTAAGTTACTTCAAATTATGCCCCATTCAAATAACTTTAACCCCTTACTCCATATATACGCCTTTTTACACATGTACGAATTTTTAGATCACCTGAGCTGGCTCAGGGTGAGCTATTAGGATCGATGAATGTCTGTCGTCTGTGGTCCGTCGTCCATCCACACTTAGTTCGTTAACACTCTAGCGGTCACATTTTTGCTCTGATTGTCATGAAACTTGGTCAGGATGTTTGTCCCAATGATTTCTCGGACGAGTTCGAATAGGGGTCATCTGGGTCCAAAAACTAGGTACTGTTACTAAAAATTGAATTCTATTGTTAACACTCTAGCGATCACATTTTTGCTCCGATTGTCATGAAACTTGGTCAGGATGTTTGTCCCAATGATTTCTGGGACGAGTTCGAATATGGGTCATCTGGGTCCAAAAACTAGGTCACTGTTACTAAAAATAGAATTTTCTTGTTAACACTCTAGCGGTCACAATTTTGCTCCGATTGTCATGAAACTTGGTCAGGATGTTTGTCCCAATGATTTCTCGGACGAATTTGAATATGGGTCATCTGGGTCCAAAAACTAGGTCACTGTTACTAAAAATAGAACTTTCTTGTTAACACTGTAGCGGTCACATTTTTGCTCTGATTGTCATGAAACTTGGTCAGGATGTTTGTCCCAATGATTTCTCAGACGAGTTTGAATATGGGTCATCTGGGTCCAAAAACTAGGTCACTGTTACTAAAAATAAGATTTTCTTGTTAACACTCTAGCGGTCACATTTTTGCTCCGATTGTCATGAAACTTGGTCAGGATGTTTGTCCCAATGATTTCTCTGATGAGTTCGAATATGGGTCATCTGGGTTCAAAAACTAGGTCACTGTTACTAAAAATAGAATTTTCTTGTTAAAACTCTAGCGGTCACATATTTTTTGCTCCGATTGTCATGAAACTTGGTCAGGTTGTTTGTCCCAATGATTTCTCGGATGATTTTGAATATGGGTCATCTGGGTCCAAAAACTAGGTCACTGTTACTAAAAATAGAATTTTCTTGTTAACACTCTAGCGGTCACATTTTTGCTCCGATTGTCATGAAACTTGGTCAGGATGTATTCCCAATGATTTCTCGGACGAGTTCGAATATGGGTCATCTGGGTCTAGGTCACTGTTACTAAAAATAACTTTGTTGTACTCAGGTGAGCGATAAAGGGCCATCATGGCCCTCTTGTTAAAAGTCAGAAATTGCCTGATAAATCAAAAAGCAAACAGTGTAGATCCTGATCAAATGGAACAGATCTGTTGGCTGATCTGGATCTACACTGTTAATCCATGCCATATAGGCTTATTTATGGAGGAAAAGGTTATACTGATACATCATGATGCTTATAACTTGGAAAGTATTTGTTCATTTGAGACAATACTTAGAATATGTCATTTGCATTTATGCCACTTTCAAGCTGAGCAGACAACACAACTTTTCCATGTAATACCAAATTCTAGTTAAATATGGGAAGCACGTGCTAGACAGACACGTGTCTTTTGGAAGGCTTTACAGATCTGTTGTATTTTCACTTTTTTGAGATCCTGATATTTTCTGGAAAAAATTAATGCTTTCTATGTTACCAGATACACTGATGTTGAATATGGTAGTAATCAAAAATGACCTTAACAAATTACATGTTATAAAATTCACTATTCAAAAGATCTCCTTATTTTATGTTTCATAAAATAAAGCTCTGGTTATAATAAAAAAAATTAAACGAAATCGATTTGTAATCGAAAGCTAGACTGAAAACGAAAATGCTTTTTGCAAATAATAAAATCTGAAAATGCCATACCAAAACAGATGAAAAACAAACAACGGTGTAAAAATGTTATTAATTCCTTGTAAAATGATATTTTCTGACCCCTGGTGATCTAGTAGGTAAAATGAAAACATTTATTTATCAGTATGGAAAAGTGATTGAAAACTATTCGTTACAATGAGTGCTTATTCATTTGCAAGTTGAAAACTCAATGGTGACTGCAGTTATAGGAGCATTGTGCCAGACGGGACAGTGTCAGTATACATTTTCATTACTCCCCAAGAACAGGGCCCAAGATCATAAAAATAAGTTTTGAGATCAGTCTCAAATCTCAAGGATCTGATTGGCTGAAATGGCGACTTGTTGCCATTTCAGCCAATCAGATGCTTGAGATTTGAGACTGATCTGCAGATTTAGTTTTATGATCTTGGGCACAGGCACAATCAAACCAAATCTGCAACATTTTCATATTTGTTGCTTTCATTCTCATTTCTATTTAAAGGCAAAAATTGCGTAAAATGACTACGCAAAACCAGTCGCATTACAATCATCATAATTAACACCTTAATTTGATATTTTGACAATTCAAGTACAACAAAACAACCCCCAAAAATATATAAGAAATAATGACAGTGTTAAAAAGTGCTAAAGGTGGACATTATATTACATTTAATGTCGTATTTTCTGGCATTAATTGTGCAGATTTCCTATTTGAAATAAAAGCTTATTTAATGATAAAAAAAAAGAAATTAACACAATGAAGGGCTAAAAGTCGTGAATCCGGAAAAGTTGAATTATGTTGTTTTTTATCAAATACTATTCTGGTAGATACAACTCACAACATTGGGGGTTCTATGAAATATTGTTTACTTTTTTGTTTATAAATAAATGTTTTATTGATATCCTGCCATTTGCAACAAGAATTCTTATTTTGTTTTATGGGTTAATTAAAGTAATTAAATTTAATTAAATTAATTAAGACTATTGTTTTTAAATGTCCATTTAGATGACACCGATGTTGGTTTTTAGGAGGTTAATGTCTGATCAGCAAGGAAATGTTATATGTACATCATAAGTTTGTTGTTGTTGTTGTTTTTTTTTGCTAAATGGCATGCTGTCAGAGCTAATATATGAAATAGCAAATTTTTACTGAAACTTGTTATTTGGGTTGGGGTGGGAAATGTTAGCGCCTTGGGACTAGCTCTAAGCATGACATAATTATTATATTCCAAATGAATGCATTTGTTGTTGCTCTTTTGGAGAAAAGACAATACATGGGAACAGCTTTGTCCATCCATCCACCATGAAAACTTAAAGTTAGCTATAACTTCGCCTGTTTTTATACGCCCGTTTGAAAAACAGGACGTATTATGGGAACACCTGCGGCGGCGGGCGGGCGGGTTGGCGGGCGGGCGGCGTCCACAGGGTTTGCGCTCTCTAAGTCAAAGAGTTTTCATCCAATCTTTATCAAACTTGGTGAATATGTTGGTGGGCATAATATCTCGACCAAGTTCTATAACCAGCCAAATCCCCCAAGGCACTCCTGAATTATGGCCCTTGAATTGTCGAAAATTACTGTTTCCGCTCTATAAGTCAAAGAGTTTTCATCCGGTCTTTATCAAACTTGGTGAATATGTTGGTGGGCATAATATCTCGACCAAGTTCTATAACCAGCCAAATCCCCCCAGGCACTCCTAAATTATGGCCCTTTAATTGTCCAAAATTACTGTTTCCGCTCTCTAAGTCAAATAGTTTTCATCCGGTCTTTATCAAACTTGGTGAATATGTTGGTGGGCATAATATCTCGACCAAGTTCTATAACCAGCCAAATCCCCCCAGGCACTCCTGAATTATGGCCCTTTAATTGTCCAAAATTTGTGTTTCCGCTCTCTTAGTCAAAGAGTTTTTGTCCTGTCTTTATCAAACTTGGTGAATATGTTGGTGGGCATAATATCTGGACCAAGTTTTATAACCAGCCAAATCCACCCATGCACTCCTGAATTACGGCCCTTGAATTGTCCAAAATAAGGGGTTACGCTCTCTAAGTCAAACAGTTTTTGTCCTGTCTTTATCAAACTTGGTGAATATGTTGGTGGGCATAATATCTCGACCACGTTCTATAACCAGCCAAATCCCCCCAGGCACTCCTGAATTATGGCCCTTGAATTGTCCAAAATTACTGTTTCCGCTCCCTAAGTCAAAGAGTTTTCATCCAGTCTTTATCAAACTTGGTGAATATGTCGGTGGGCATAATATCTCGACCAGGTTCTATAACCTGCCAAATCCCCCCAGGCACTCATGAATTATGGCCCTTGAATTGTCCAAAAACTGAATTAGCGGTATCTGCTCTCCAAGTCGAATAATTTTCATCGGATCGTTATGCAACTTTGATGATCAGCATTTTGACAGGCGTATTTTGTGTCAGTTTGGCACTCTTGTATTAATTTTTTATCAAACTCTCCAATTTTAGTGCTTATGACAACATGGCTGTGATCATTCCATAACTTTAGAACAAAGTCACATTTAGAGTTATACCCCATCTAGCACTTGAATTTTGTCACGAAAAACTAATGTTGGCTATAACTTTGCAATTTCTTCATATTTCTTCATAAAACTTTTAAATTTTATTGCTTTTGACAACACGGTTTGACAGAGTTATGTCCCTTTCTATACTTGCATTGAACATCTTGTATTTGTTAGTGACAATTACTTGGACACTCTCTTACACTATCGGCTCATTACATTCACCTCAGTGTTATAGGCTGGGACTACTTTCAACTATTTTACTTTAACTCAAAAAAATAGTTCACCAATTCAATTGAAAATTCAGATTGGGATTCTTTGGTTTGAATGAAAGATAGTGAAGATATCTGTCATTTGTTTAACCACAAGCTTTCATATTCATAATAATGACAGTATAAAATAAGGCTTGCGAGTTATGTCAAAAATCTTGACATTGAGCCTTTTGCAGAGATGTAAAGTGAGTGTAAGGAACGACAACTCTGCAAAGGAGATTGTTACTTGTTGGACTGCAATCTCCTTCGCAGAGTTGTCGTTCCTTACACTCACTTTACATCTCTGCAAAAGGCTCAATGTCAAGATTTTTGACCAAACTCAACAGCCTTATTTTATACAGTCATAATTATGAATTTGCAAGTTTGAGGTAAAACAAATGACAGAAATCTTCACTATCTTTCATTAAAACAGAAGAAACCCAAACTATTGTAAATGTAATTGGTGAACTATTTCTTTGAGTTAAAGTAAAAGTAGTTGAAAGTAGTCCCAGCCTGTAACAGAGGTGAATGTAATGAGCCAATAGTGTAAGAGAGTGGTTGGACTGATGACTCCACTGATTTGTGAGTATGATCTGAGCTGTTGCGACATCTGCATTGTGTTTGGTAAATCAAATCAAACTATTTTACACATAAATATTAATCTTCCTGAGGGCTAAATAAATAACAGATTTGAAACAAAATGCACAGCTTGTGGTGTCTGGATATCCAAGAAACTGAACAATGCATTGTTTTCTGATGCAATGTTTTTTACAAAAGTCTTCCATTTTGTGAGTTAAAATTCTGGAGTTTTGGGATTTTTCAGAAATACCTGGGTTTTTTTATATAATGGCTTGAGATCTGAGCTCAATAATCAGAAATAACAATGAATCTAATGGACCACAGTGATGTGCTGGTTGATCTGGATCTACACCGTTCGCACATGCCATTAAGGCATATATAATCTCGGAGTAAATAGTTAATGCAGAACATGGAAGTTGCAGGCTTCTTTCATTAGAGATCAAGCTATTGCTTAGTTACCCTTGACTCGTTGAATACATCTTACATCTCATGTTTGACAATTTTAGATCCGGATCAGCCCGAACATCTGTTCAGTGTGATCAAGAACCATTTAGTATTTCTGACTAAGAAGCAAATAGTTCAGATACAAATCAGACCGCACAAATTTGCACGCTTATCAGGATGTATAGTGGTCACACTTGCCATTGACAACCTTTTCATTCACATTTTTATGTCATGCAAATAAAAACGAACTTCAAGACGAAAAAAGTACGGCTGACTAACTTTGTTAATTTCATATTAAATATTTAGCTTGGATAAGGCAAACTAACAAAATGATAAAACAAAAATAAATAGACATTGCAGACATCTACCCGAATCCGTATATATCTATTAGACGTAATTTGTTGAAACATTTTCAGACATCAAGCTTTGTAATTTAAAAGCTTTGATCACTTAATAAATATATAAATGCCCAATTTGTCTTACAATCATCTTGCTGTTCATACCATAATGTGCTTTCTTTTAAACTTGTCATCAGACTAGATACACATTCTTTCATCCATTTTCATGTGTCGGATGGCCTGCATTTAAATAGCCATTCGATTAGGTAATACTATCGTTTGGAAAGGTCTGATTTTCTTTTATGTCTGTTTCATCGACGCTGACTAATATCCATGTATAGAGCGGCTTTTTGTTTCGCCTAGTTATGTTGTACCTTAGACTGTTTAGACCGTCTGTCAGATACCTAGACTGCATTGATGTAGACAACCTTTATGTAATAAAATGAATTTATCACATGTGTGAAAAGTAAAAATCCAGATCATTTGGTACATCCATACCATCTGTTTGTTTTGAGATTCATTAGGTAATTTCTGACAGAGAAGTGAAAAGTGTAGATCCAGGTCAGATGGCATGGCTGTGCTAGGTGATCTGGATCTACATTTGTCACACATGTGATAAAAGGAATGTCCATGGAGTTAAATTTTAACAATAATAACACATCATTCTCATTGTTTTCAGATGCATCCAGACTCGAAACTTCTTGGTCTCGGTGGTCAGCGGAGTAACCTACCCATGATGGATGGCCAAAGTCACCCTATGTTGGGCAGTCCACAGCCAGGTGTCACGATCTCGCATCACAACTCACTTCCCATGATGCATCACAAGCCGCCATTAACCCCTCCTGGCGGGCCACTTGAATTGACAATAAATTCTCATCAACGAAATGCTGCTATGGGTACGGATGGAAGAAAATTCAGTCTTGGTAATTTTTCACACAGAAATCCTCCGCTTTAAAATCCTCCGCTTTAAATTTTAAAACTAGAAAATCATTGCTTACATATCAGTGCATAATACCTTTCTAAGTTGAAAGAATTTCATAAGCAGTGTAAAATATATATGTTTAACCCTTTCCTCCATAGACACACCTTTATTGAGTGGGCGAACAGTGTAGATCCTGATCAGCCAGCACATCCTGCCAACTGATCAGGATCTGCCCTGTTCGCTTTTTGATTTGTTAGGTTGTCTTTGACCAAAATGCGACCAGTGCAGATCCTGATCAGACAGCACAGATGTGCCGTGCTGGCTGATCTGGATCTACACTTGTAGCACATGCATATATGTGATGGAAAAGGTTAAACTTAAAATTAATTATGGTGAAACAGATGATGCATCTAATTAGATTCAACACTTGTTCTAAAATGAGATCCAATCATATGGTTATTATCTTATCAAGGTAACCATATTTGCAGCCAGTTTAGATTCCCAGCAAGCTGTACACCAGGTGTGAGATCCGGCAATATGCTGTGTGAAGTTTCATATCTTGGCATAACACTGTGCAGCTCCAGATTAGGGCATTACAAACTGTGCAGTTCCAGATTAGGGCATTACACTGTGCAGTTTCAGATTAGGGCAGTAAACTATGTGCAGTTCCAGATTAGAGCAGTAAAGTGTGTGTAGTTCCAGATTAAGGCATAACACCGCATGCAAATTAGGGCATTACACAGTGTGCAGTTCCAGATTAGAACATTACACAGTGTGCAGTTCCAGATTAGAACATTACACAGTGTGCAGTTCCAGATTAGAACATTACACAGTGTGCAGTTCCAGATTAGATTATTACACAGTGTGCAGTTTCATATTAGGGCATTACACTGTTGGCAGTTCCAGATTGGAACATTACACAGTGTGCAGTTTCAGATTAGAACATGACACAGTGTGTAGTTCCAGATTAGGGCATAAAACTGAGTGCAGTTCCTGATTAGGGCATAAAACTATGTGCAGTTCCTGATTAGGGCATTACATACTGTGTGCAGTTCCAGATTAGGGCATTACACTGTGTGCAGTGCCAGATTAGGGCATTACAATGTGTGCAGTTCCAGATTAGGGCATTACACAGTGTGCAGTTCCAGATTAGGGCATTAAACTGTGTGCAGTTCAGATTAAGGTATAACACTGTGTGCAGTTCCAGATTAGGGCATAAAACTGTGTGCAGTTCCAGAATAGGGCATTACACTGTGTGCAGTTCCAGATTAGGGCATTACACTGTGTGCAGTTCCAGGTTAAGGTATTACACTGTGTGCAGTTCCAGATTAGGGCATTAAACTGTGTGCAGTTTCAGATCAGGAGGTTAAACTGTGCAGTTCCAGATTTGTGTATTATACAGTTTTCAGTTCCAGATTAGGGCATTACACTGTGTGCAGTTCCAGATTTGGGCATTACACAGTGTGCAGTTTCAGATTAGGGCATTACACTGTGTGCAGTTCCAGATTTGGGCATTACACAGTGTGCAGTTCCAGATAAGGGCATTACACTGTGTGCAGTTCCAGATTAGGGCACTACACTTTGAGCAGTTCAGGATTATGGCCGTACACTGTATGCAGTTCTAGATTAAGGTAGTACACTGACTGCAGTTCAAGATTAGGGCAGTACACTGACTGCAGTTCAAGATTAGGGAAGTACACTGACTGCAGTTCAAGATTAGGGCAGTACACTGACTGAAGTTCAAAATTAGGAGAGATCAGAGAATGACATGGTGTTAAATGCCCATGGTTATAAAACTAAGCATGGAAACCAGTCTCAAATCTCAAGCATCTGATTGGCTGAAATGGCGACTGGTCACCATTTCAGCCAATCAGATGCTTGAGATTTGAGAAACAAGTCTCAGATCTCAAGCATATGATTGGCTGAAATGGATTTGTGACTCGTCACAAATCAGATGCTTGAGATTTGAGACTTGTTTCCAGTCTCAGTTTTATAACCTTTAGCCCAGAACATGATTATGGCATTACACTGAGTGAAGTTAGTGATAAGTGTGTTACACAGTGTGTAGTTCTAAATCAGGCAATTACATGAAGAGCAGTTCCAGATTGGGGCAGTAGACTGTGTGTATTTATATGCTAATGGACAAAAGTCTTGTCCGGTAGAAGGTCTGCATCTTTTTGCATGCCAATTTTCAACTCATTACTCTACTGGCAGCACAGGCTTAAATTCCATTGTTTTTTCATTGAAGGGTATAAATGTCCTCTTTCCTTGGATAACAAATTTATGCTGGTGGAGTAATGGCATTATTGAATTTCACATGTTTAAACCATATTATGGAAAACCATACCACACAAGACTTTATTTTGTCTATAAGTATACATTGTTTTGGGCATTACACTGAGTACACATTTAGATCAGGGTAATACACTGTAACCAGTTACAGTTTGATTCTTTCTGACCAGGGAACTACACTTTGTGCACTTTTATATTAAGGTCATTACATTTTCTTCACTGATGCACAGACTTTGTATCTAGTCTGACATATTAATGCTCACTCTGTGCTATTCTACAAACCAACCTATTTCCATTTTCTAGCAAACATAATAATTAAAAAAATCACAATACTTTTAATGTCTAGACAAATGGCAGATATTCTTAAAATACATTTTATTTGGTTTATGGAGACACTACAAAACAGTACACATAGGTCTGGGACTTGTGCGCATAATCCCTTCATATCTATTTTGATATATCTTTAATTATAGTTGACATTCTACAATAGGAGTACCATTTCAGCTGGACTAACTATTAGTGCTGGTTTTTTCCTATCCATTTCTGAGGTTTCACAATATTTTGTCTGGGTTTCAGTTTCGTGTATTTCGTGCTAGGCTTAGGAGGTCGCAAACATTGCAAATGGTGAAAACTAGCTAAAATTTCAAAAATGAATTTTGGGGGAAATACTTATTGCCACCTAGATTTTAGTAAAGAAATGTATTAAGCTATGGATGTAGTAAATGTTTGCAAGCTCAATTTAGTCTAATTCATGTTCTAATTACCAAGCACATACTTAAACAAAAGAAAAACCATCTGCATGAGAACTCTGAAATTCATGAACAATATACCAAAGCAACTCATACCTGAAATAAGTATATGCTGGTCTACAATGTTTAGTGCCAATTCATCAAATAATGTTAGGGTTTTCAAGAAATTCAAGGAAATCTTACTTCCTGGTTCAAAGTGAAAGTAGATTTAAGCCTGTTTTCGCCATTTGCAATGTTTGCGATACCTTAATTTATGCAAATTTATGCCCGTGCAAATGTATAGTTTGTTGCTTATGCACAAAAATTCATGCAAACCAAATTAATAATCACAGATTTTTCTCATATTTTAAAGTTACACATGGCACAATTGTTCACCATAATGAAGTGGGGGGTAATAGACCATACTAACTAGGTCTACACTTAAGGTCCCTAAGATACTGGTAAAAATTAAGCACTGTTTTTTATGAATGTGTTATGCAAGATCCATGTTCCTGTGTTCAGGATCATTATCAGAGGTCAAAGGTGCAAGACCCAGCTTCTTGGACCTTAGTGAAGGTCACACTAAGATGCCAGAGTTCAGTTATAGGTTTTAAAGGAGATTATCTCAACCATTTTACATATTATTAAAAACATTTATGTAAGAATATACAGTCCACGAATGTGTGACCAGAGCTTACAATTTTGGCTTCACCATGGCCCTATTGGAGATCAGGGGTTTTTTGTCCTTAAACTCTTTCCGCCATAAATACTAATTTTTTCACATGTGCAACAAGTGTAGATCCAGATCAGCTGGCACATCAGGGCCGTCTGATCAGGATCTGCACTGGTCCCATTTTGGTCAGAAATAACATAACAAATCAAAAAGCGAACAGTTTCAATACTGATCAGACGGCACAGATGTGCCGGCTGATCTGGATCTAAACTGTTTGCCCTCGCCAGAAAGGTGTGTCTATGGAGGAAAGGGTTAAAGAAGATAATGTTAGTTTCTGATTTCACATTTATGAATTTTACATATTTTTTAATAGCAATGTGTATTGCTAAAACTAAAAAAATAACCCTAACTCCCATTTGACCCTGAACCCAACCTCAGCCCTAAATTAAATATATGATTAAACAGAATTATTTATAGCAATTAACTGAATTGCCATGTTAACATGTCTGCTTCATAGATCACCTATAGTGCTTCAGATTTGAGACTGGTCTCCAGATTTAGTGGGGTTTTTTTATCTCTGACTGTGGTCTAGACTGGTCAGCAATTTTATAAATACAGTAACAGTGCTTAGCAGAAAGTTTTTTAATATGTGAAATATGCAAATCAGGAATGACAACATTCAGAAGACACAAGTACACTTTGGCAAAAGTCCAAAATGTGTCATTTTCAAAGTCTGTATATTTCAAATGACTGACAATAATAAATGATATTTGAATCTGTTTTTATATTTTTCAGACTCTGGGAAATTTGGTATGAACAGCGACATGCCACACGAAAACAAAATATTCCAGAGATCATTATCCGAGCGACTCCCGGAAAGGGGAGGACATGAGAAACTGGACAGTATGTTTGAGCAGAGATTTGGTCTTCAAAACCATTTACGTGACATGAATAGATTCAATGATAGATCCTTTGAGCCATTTTCTCCGAGTCGATTCCATGAAGCTATAAGATCCTTTGACTTTAAAGAAATTGAGTCAAAACTATTCGACCCAAGTGGTGACAAACTTCAACGAATGGCAGAAAGTTTCAATGAATTTAGATCTCGTTTTCAAGACCAGATGTTTCAGATGAATCGTCGCGATGGTGGTCGTCAGGGTGGCATGGGTTTCGATGGTCGTAATTATATGCCTGATACTAACGATAGAAATATGTTCTTTAATTCCAGAAATGAAATGATGGATACACTTGGCTCACGAGAAAGATATGAAAATAGTAGGAATTTTAATGGTATGAATCTCAACGGAATGGATAATTATGGACTAAATCGACATGATGAATTGCGTCAAAGAAATCGTAGTGATATGGAGAGCAGGAATAGTCTCAGTAGCCCAAATTATAACCGATCAGATCCAATCAACGAAAATCTAAGTATGAACATGGATACCCATATAGGTATGAATATGCGCCGAACTAATCTGAACGTGGATCACAATATCGGTGCTAGAAATAGTGCCGCCAACACTGATATACTGATGAGCCGGGGAAACGATATCGGAGCAAATCAAGAAAGTCACTTACGGTCAAACCAGAGAAATGAGCTTGTCGGTGTTAGAAATAGTCTAGAAATGAGCATGAACACTGGAAGAAATAGCATTGATATGAGTATGAGTACAAACGGACGAAGAAGCATCGATATGAGTATGGGAAATGAACGGAATGGCATTGATCTTAACATGAATGGTGGTCGAATGATGCAAAGTCAGATGTCAAGGGCAGATTCAAGAAATAATTGTTCAAGTGTAGTAAGTCCAGAGAAAAGCATGATCATGGGTACTGGAAGTGCGATAGAAAGTTCGCAGAAAATGGGCATTGATAAGGAAAATCGTGGTTCTGATAGAATCAATATTGATATGGTGAACAGAACTTCGGATGCCATTGGTATAGATATTGTTGATCAGAATTCAGATGCTGGCATGCCTATGGATATTGTTGAAAGAAACCCAGACCGAATGGATGAGTTCAGTCACCGAATGAATAAATCTGATGTAAACAAAAGCAGTAGAGCTGATTTTGAAATGATGGACAGAAACAATATAAGGATGAACACGGAAAGAAGAATCACAGAAGAAAAGATGCAACAGAATGAAAATATGGTGATTGATGATAATATGAATATAGGAAACGTTACCAGAGACAATGCAGATATGAGGATTCATAACCGAAATGGTAATATTGCTTTGGGACTGTGTAATGAAATGGATATGGATGGCCCAAATAATAGCTATCCCGACAAGTCGGACATGCACCGGCAAAGCATGATGATGGGAGACGGTCGGGGAAGTTTACCAAATGAGATCAGTTATAGCCGTGGTAATACCATGCCACAAATGAATACCCAACATTCATCTCAGAAACAGAACGGTCATGGCAACGTTCTACAAGACGATGATATGGATTACGTATCCAGAAGCGATGATAAAAGTTCTCCTTCGTCAAATCATATATCGGACCCAAATATAATTAGGCAAAGAAAACAACGTAAACCTACTAACCCACAACATGTATTCATGCCTTCCATAGATCATTATACAAGCTTTGCTGTGGACGAGGTAGAAGACTGCGGTGGACTTATGTAAAATAAAACATCATCGAAATTGTTAAATGACAAGTGACAATACATAACCTTTAACTTGCATGATTAACAAATTAGTATTAAAATATTAAAATTTCTGATTAAAATTCATGTTCATTGACAAGTAGCAAAACACAAAATTAATGTAATAAGTGACAAGGAAATACACAAACGGATTTCAAAAATTCCACTCCAATATTGTGCTCAAAAAGAGTAAATCAGTACATGATGCATGAAAGAAAAACACAAATTCAAATGAATTCTATCAGTACATATGTCATCAAAATAACTAAAATCAGTTTATATAAATATCTGATGAAGCCAAGTGTAAATTAACCAGTCAGAGGAAAATAAAGTGTATGATGATTAAAGCATATTCAGATATAGTCAGTTACAACATAAATAGTCAGAAGGTGTAACTGATAACTTTAAAATTACACTTCAGGCACTGCTACGGAGAAGCAAACCAACTGACACATGACTCAATTGTACCACGTACAAGGAGGTGTTACCCATGAAACCGTGTTTCTGGACAAGTTACCAATCAGAAATTTATGTTTCCAAAATGGTCTGGGCGGTATAAGTATGTTATAGTAACCAATTGGAAATTTATGTTTCCAAAATACTCTGGGCCGTATAAGTATGTTGTAGTACAGGACTTGCCCCTGAAATGTACACATGGTGAAGTGATCAGTTTAAAACTATTGAAACTTTTCAATGGACTTGCAACAGAGGTCTTAGGATATTCATATATTGGATTAACACCAACTTGATCTACTCGGACTGTGATGAAGATGTTCTGTTGTGAATTCGGTGATACAGTCAATGAAACAGATTTAGACTTAAACATGTATGTGCATAAAATGCACCGTTTAGTCAAAGACTCTTGAAGAGGAATGATTTTATTTGTTGTCAACCTTTGCTTTTGTTTTTGTTTTCATTATCTTTAAAAAACAAAATTCTGTATTTTTCAAATGTTATTTTTTAGACCAATCAAATTGGTTTGTGACATTTGCTGCTTTGTGTTCAACATCCTATCGCCATGAGTGTGCTGTATGAATCAACTGTAACATCCAGTGTTCAGAATCCAAGAAGTCTAGGGACTTCTGGAATTTTTTTTAAATGATTGTACAGATTTATTGTTGTATTTATCTTTACAAATAGGGCAAGTTGGATGCAACAACCAACATTTTGCTGATCCATGTAAATTGTGTAACTTTCCATACTAACAAATGGCTGACCTTATTCTGCTGCACACATCAGTATCTGTCGGCTGGACTTAACTCTTTCCTCCATATACATGCATTTATGGTGTGGGCCGGCAAACACTGTAGATCCAGATCAGCTTGCACATTAGTGCTGTCTGTTCAGGATCTGCACTTTTTGCTTTTTGATTAATCAGTTGTTTCTGACCAAAAAACTAATGGTGCAGATCCCGTTTAGATGGCACAAATGTACCAGCTAATCTGGATCTACACCCATCATACATGCAATAAAATGTGTATATATATGGAGTAATGGGTTAATATGCAGCTCACATTTCATATGGATCACAGTCCAAGATCATAAAACTAAATCTGGAGATCAGTCTCAAATCTCAAGCATCTGATTGGCTGAAATGGCGACCAGTCCCTATTTCAGCCAAGCAGATCCTTGAGATTTGAGACTGATCTCAAGGTTTAGTTTTATGATCTTGGGCCCACATCTAGGCAGCTTGAAGCTGTATGCCCTTAACCTTTTACTCCATGGGATATGGTTTATAACTTATGGGCAGGAGGTGTAGATTCAGATCGGGCTGAACTTCCATTCAGTTTAACCCTTTCCTCCATATATACACATTTTTTACGCATGTGCAACCAATGTAGATCCAGATCAGCCCGCACATCTGATCAGGATCTGCACTATTCGCATTTTGATCAGAGATAACCTAACAAATCAAAAAGCGAATAGTTTAGATCCTGATCAGATGGCACGGATGTGCCAGCTGATCTGGATCTAAACTGTTCGCCCTCACATTTAAGGTGTTTCTATGGAGGAAAGGGTTAATCAGAATCTGCACTGTTCACGACTTGATCAGAAATAACCTATTGTATTATAAAGCGACCAGAATAAATCCTGATTAGACTGCATGGATCAGGATCTAAGTTGGTTGCATAGGGGATATAATCCATATTTATGGAGTAAAGAGTTAACTTCGTTAAGGCAAATATTTTTATTGTTGTTTTGTTTTTTTTCTGTCCAGGGCCCCAAGATCATAAATTAATATTGCAGACCAGTCTCAAATATCAAGCATCTGATTGGCTAAAATGGCAACCAGTCAGATGGCTGAAATGGCGACTGGTCTACTGGTTTATTTTAATATCTTGGGCTCTGCAGCTAATGCTGTATAGAACACTTGCAGCGAACATTGTATCACCTTGTTGCTTTTCAGTTTTCATTGTAAACAACAGGCTTTGGCTCAACTTTCAAAGGACAGCATACTTAAAACAACAAATGGCTTAATATTAATAATTAATTTTATTTCCATGGTTTTGATGTGGTCTTTCTTATTTAAGAGTTTAGTGTTAACCCTTTCCTGTACAGATACGCATTTTTACGTGTGTGCGACCAGTGTAGATCCAGATCAGCCGGCACATCCGTGCCGTCTGATCAGGATCTGCACTGGTCGCATTTTGATCAGGAATAACCTAATGAATCAAAAAGCAAACAGTTTAGATCCTGATCAGACGGCACGGATGTGCCAGCTGATCTGGATCTAAACTGTTCGCCCTAGCAATAAAGGTGCGTCTGAACAGGAAAGGGTTAAACTAGAAATAGAAATACAAATGTAAATACAATAGATTCTTGTTGGATCTACAATATTATGCAGGGTACCTGGAGTCATGTTTAATGGGTCTAGTAGAGTAGATCCAGATCAGCCAGTGCATATGTGCAGTCTAATCAGGATATGTATATAATGTCTGCCTTCAGATTAATATGGTTATTTCTGACCAATTAGCAAACAGTGTAAATCTATATTAAATGACAAGGATGTGCTGGTTAATCTGGATCTACTCTGTTTGCTAATTGATCAGAAATATAAAAGATTTTAAGTCATTATACAGTGTTAAAGCGGCATTACTTCAATTTAACCCGCTCTTGTATGAAATATTACATGTATTTGGAACTATAGGCACAAATTTGCAGCATTAGTTTGGGCTTATAAAATTTTAATTTACTAAAATTAAATTTGGTCCGTGCGACTAAAATCAAAAGTGGGATTATCGAAACGTCACGGAAATCAAGATCGTGCATGAATCGGTCTCTTTGTCAAAAATAGGTGCTAAATAATTACCTTCATTATATTTAGCTTCTTAAAAGTTTGTTAACCATAATTTAACAATATCATTGAAAATCCCGTCTATAAGAAAGAATTCGATCAGACCTTTTGTGTTCTGTTAGAGAGTTTATATATTGGAGTCTATATGGACAAAGATGATTTTTCAATAGTATATTCTTACTTAAGTTAAGGCTGGGGCTTTAAGTGATACAGATAGATCTTTATGACCTTGTGTATGATTATGTCATTTCATATAAAGTCAAAGAAAAAATGTGATATATAGATCTATCATTTTATTGCGTGGTTTCCCTTTTAACCCTTTCCTCCATAGACACATCTTTACTGCATATGCGAACAGTGTAGATCCAGATCAGCCGGCACATCCATGCCGTCTGATCAGGATCTGCACTGTTCGCTTTTTGACTCGTTAGGTTTTTTCTGACCAAAATGATCAGATGGCATGGATGTGCTGGCTGATCTGGATCTTCACTGGTCGCACATGCTAAAAATGCGTAATACTTACTGTGATTTTAGTCACCATAAGAAAATACAACATGTTTCTATGACGTCACATCAGCGTTACCTAGACAATGCCCTTTTCCCCATGCAGATTTCTTCGATCGGATTTTAATTTCACTTATGTCTTTACTTTTGAAGAATATCTTTTTTTTAAAATCCAACTTAGTGTCAAGTATACAAATTATTTTAAACTAGTACAGGAATTTTAATTTATTGAAGAAAAAAGTCAGAAGTTATTTTTATTTGCTATTTTAAATAAATCACTCGATGTAAAAGTTTTCTGTCACATATAGAAATATAGAAGTCCCATATCAAAAGTGATGGAATAGATTACATCAGGACCCTTGAAATATTCTAAAAGGTTTCTATGTATATTATTTCCTTGTTAACCCTTTTACTCTATACATATGCCTTTTTATGCGTGTGCAAACAGTGTAGATCCAGATCAGCAGGCACATTTGTGACGACTGATTAGGATCTGCACTGTTCGCTTTTGGTTGTTTATCCAGATTACCCTGCTAATTGTGTTCACTTTGAGGTTCAGTAGAATAATTTTAACACTTTCCTCCATATTTACACATGTTTACGCCTGTGTGACCAGTGTAGATCCAGATCAGCTGGCACATCCCGTCTGATCACGATCTGCACTGGTCACTTTTTGGTCAGAAATAACCTAATAAATCAAAAAGCCAACAGTGCAGATCCTGATCAGAGGGCAGGGATGTGCCGGCCGATCTGAATCTACACTGTTTTCCCATGCCATAAAGGTGTGGAGGAAAAGGTTAACTGAGAAGCAAACAGTGTGAATCCAGTTAAGACTGCATGAATACTGAATCTAGATCTAGATCTAAACTGGTTGCCCTTGGGATAAAAGACTTATCTATTGAGTAAATGAAATCATGAAATTTGGGAAATAATTTGCACTAACATGAATTATGTTGATAATATTTTTATTCCGACGTTTGGATTCAAATAATCTTCATCAGGGAATAATAACAACGCCACTTTGACGCTGCCACAAAATAGCGGAAAAAAGTATTAATTTATGTAAATTTCTACTCAAAGCATATCAAAAATATGATAAAATAAAACATTGGATCTAAACGATACTAACAGTTTTTGTTTTTTTCATGGAATTGTGAAATACCAAGAGACTGTTATGTCTGCTTCTTTTATATAATGTAATACAATAACCTCACATCAAACCTTCAGTATATCATGTGACAAATTCTATTTTTATGCTCCCCGAAAAAATTCGGGGAGCATATAGTCCCCGGGTTGTCCTTCCGTCCGTACATCCCCATTCCTGTCCGGCCCATAACTTTTTTATTTGAAGTCCGATTTTAAAATTATTTCACAGAAATTATCACCATAATGAGACGATGTGTCTCGCGCAACACTTTGGTGGCTACCTTGACGGTCAAGGTCACATCATGACCTTGAACAACATTGTGTCAAAATTCACCTCAATAATTATACAACTAACTGTTTTTGTGACAAAGTACCCATTCAGGGAGCATCACCCGTCTTTGACGGTCTCTGGTTTAGTGTCAGCTTTAATGTTTGAAAAAATGGATTCAGTTTTGAATTATCCAAACAATTCTAAAAGCATTTATACAAAAAAATTTGCAGGTTGTTACAGCATTCACAAAAAGTGTTTCCTTTTTTTGCCTGTGTATTTATAAAGGAATTGGCACCCCTGAATGAGGCATTGAATTTCGAATTAGTCTTGCAATTAGAAACTCTGTACACAATTAGCTTGTTACTGAAGCAGCAAACACATCATTTGTGTGGCTTGATACTGAAAAAAATGGTATTTAGGTAAATAGATCCTAGTGTCCTTTTATTTTCAGGTTCCTTTTTAAATTTGTATGCAACGTGATAGAAAAAGAGATATTTAGGTCACTAGGTCACTATCAATTATAAAAGAGTGAGTACTGCCAATCATTTTAGGGTAATGTTTATCAAATAAAAATAACCTTACCCCTTTACATCCATAGATATGCCTTATTAACCCTTTCCTGTACAGACACACCTTAATTGCTAGGGCGAACAGTTTAGATCCAGATCAGCCGGCACATCCGTGCCGTCTGATCAGGATCTAAACTGTTCGCTTTTAGATTCATTAGGTTATTTCTCACCAAAATGCGACCAGTGCAGATCCTGATCAGACGGCATGGATCTACACTGGTCGCACATGCGTATAAATGCGTATCTATACAGGAAAGGGTTAAATGAGCAGCGTAGATCCAGATCACATGGCACATCCATGCCGTCTGATTAGGATCTATACAGATTGCTTTTTGATTCATTAGTTTATTTTTGATTAACCCTTTCCTTTTCATTTGCGAACGGTGTAAACCCTGATCAGAAGGCACGGAGGTGCTGGCTGATCTAGATATACACACGTTGCCAAAGCAATAAAGGTGTAACCTGGTAGTTAAGGGTTAAAATCATTTCTAACAGATTTAAACGTTACAATAGATGCACTTAGTTTTCAGACTTGATATTTCGAAAGTCCAGTGTTTGAAATAAAAGATAAGAAATTGTATCTAGACAGAAAATTGCTATAAAAACTGATGATTGGAACAAGTTTAATATGAGCCATGTGAAAATCTTTCCTCAGAAAGTTGATGTCATTCCTGGAAATAACAGCATTATGTTAAGCAGCCAACTTTGTTTTTTAGACATTTCTTTTAAGTAAATTCTATGAATTAGCAAAAACAGGAGAGCTAAGGAAGAAATATGACCTGTATTATTGTTTTCTTCCTCTGCTTGTGAAAGCTTTAGGAGAAGTTCTACACCTATAGTGAGCATTAGCAAATGTGAACACCTTGTATAATTATTGTTTAAATAGTTCACCTTCTTTATTTTTTTATACAAGAGCATTGCGATTTTCTCCCAGTTGATATGCAGTACCCAAGATCATAAAACTAAATCTGGCAAACAGACTCAAATCTCAAGCATCTGATTGGCTGAAGGGTGACTGGTCGCCATTTCAGCCAATCATTTGCTTGAGATTTGAGACTGGTCTCCAAACTCAGGTTTATGAACTTGAGCCCTGTTCTCACAGTCATGCTGACTTTTGTTTAAAATTTCATGATTTTCATCATTATGGTACATTTGTATAGTATACTCATCAGCATGTTGCTTAGCAACAAAAAGAAGAAATGGTTGCGTAGCAACAATGATGTGTTGCTTAGCAACAAAGATAAAAGTTGCTTAGCAGCTATTCTGAAATTATTGCCAAAAGGCAAATAACCATTTAAGCCTTATTTGCTTATTTTTATAGCTAAAACAAATCTGAATTTGTAATATTTTTGTTTAGAATTAATTAAACAAATCAGAACATGAACACATTGAATATATACAGTATAATTTTAAAATATTACCAAAGAAACAGCTGAAATATTATCGCAAAAGAAACAGCTGGAAATTTCCACAGAAGAACCAGCTGTATTCAAAAACACCTGATACTAGACATTTTTTATCACCCACTCACATTTTGGAAAAGGTGGGCATGCATAGTTTAACTGCTATGTCTAAGTTCTTTTATATGGTCCAAAGTAAATATTATACAATATTCAGAATTTTGTATGAAATGTAATATTGTAGATTTGTAAAAAAAAACGATGTGATTTCGAAGAAGTCATATTTGAATTTATTTTGTCATATATATATATAATTATATATTATGGAATTAGGCTCAAAGCTACTCCTGTGTATATGTGCCGTGTACATTCTCATATTGAAATTTTTATTGTATATTTGGTATTTGTAAACTTGTTGTTTGCCATGCTTTAAAAGCTGTGTTACGTGGGATATTTTTATTTGTTGTATTTTAGTGCTACTCTAGTTATTTATAAACCCTTTAAGGATACCACTACAGAAGGTTACTGTCTGTTTTTTTTTATTATATATATATATATTTGCTGCATTGAATGCACATCTTGCAATGTTAAATGTATTGCCATATTTGCTTTTAAACGAACTAAAGTTTTGTGTTCAATAGTGTTCACTTGACATTGAAATTTTCAAATCATATCATTTTGCTAACCCTTCAGTCCATAGATACCTATAAATTTTATCACGTGGATGAATGGTGTAGATCCAGATCAGCTGGCACACGAGTCTGATCAGGATCTACACTGTTGGCTTTTAGATCATTTGGTTGTTTCTGACCAGATAGCAATCAGTGTGAATCCAGGGCCCAAGATCATAAAACTAAGTTTTGAGATCAGTCTCAAATCTCAAGCATCTGATTAGCTGAAATGGCGACTGGTGGCCATTTCAGCCAATCAGATGCTTGAGATTTGAGACTGATCTCAAAACTTAGTTTTATGATCCTGGACACAGATCTGGGCTGAAGGTTATATAGCTGAGCATGGAAACCAGTCTCAAATCTCAAGCATCTGATTGGCTGAAATGGCGACTGGTCGCCATTTCAGCCAATCAGATGCTTGAGATTTGAGACTGGTTTCCATGCTCAGTTTTATAACCTTGGGCACTGATGTGTCTGCTGATCTAAATTTCAGTGTAGAACACTGTAGATCCAGATCTGATGTTCCTGCTGATCTAGATTGAAACTGTTCGCCCTTTCCATAAAAGATGTATCTGTGGAGTGGAAAAAGGGTTAAAAGAGTTCTCAGCGGCCATAATGGTAGATATGTACTAATCACTACTTTATAGTGAAGATTATAATCTTTTTTTTTATTCAGTCCAAGTTGGGACTTGGGACTCTAAAATTTATGTATGTGTGTCATTTATAATTGTACTCATTATTTTTTTTTTGTTATTTTTTGGCTTTTCAATACATTTGTTGTTATTTTTCAAATTGATTTAGGTGAATTAAATAATCATTTTAATGAAGAAAAAATCTTGGTCTAGGTATGGAGCTTCAATCAGATTTCTTGACTGGAGACCCTAAGTCGCAAATCTTAAGCATCTGATTGGTTGGTTGATGGTGAGAGAGTCTCGTAACTGACCATGCAAACGCTAGAGTTTTGAGACTGGTCTCCACTCTCACTTATAATCTTGTGTGTTGAATCTAAAGATGTGTTGTGAGAATTCCCTCATGAAGGAAAGTTTGCTGAAATTCTCTAACTGCCACTTAGCTCACAAACAAGAAACCATCATGGTGCAGGATTTACAATATTATCCTGATTATAATTCATTTAGTTTTAACCCTTTCCTTCATAGTTACACCTTTATTGCATGGGCGAACAGTTTAGATCCAAATCAGCCAGCATCCATGCCGTCTGATCAGGATCTAAACTGTTCGCTTTTTTATTCATTAGGTAAATTATATCTGACCAAAATGCAACCAGTGCAGATCCTGATCAGACGGCATGGATGTGCCGGCTGATCTGGATCTACACTGGTCACAAATGCGTATATATGGGAGGAAATGGTTAACGAACTTAAGGCTTGTGATTATCAGATAATATTTTTTGCAGCTGAATTTCATTTAATCTAGTCATGATAGATTACAGCCCAACTTGTCGCCTCAATGCAATAGCAAAAAAGGAAACTTTGAAATATGTAGGAGTTATACAATTTTTTTAATTCTTGTTACATTATACATGTATCAGATTAGTGGAGGAAAAATCTCAACTTCTTTGAACTTGTTTTATAAATAGAAATATGTTGGGGTTTTTTCACAGTGATGTGCGTCAAAGCTTTTTCTCAACTTTTGCTGGTGCTTTTATGAATTTAGTTTTACCTATTGAATTTTTACAATTGTTATTGCAAAATAACAGTTGTTTCTGATGAAATAAAATAAAGCTTTGTTGAAGAGTGTAATCAAATTTAAGCTATGTTTTATTTTTTCTTGGTTGTCACATTTACTGCTTTTGTCAGATTATATTATTTTACAAACTAGCCTCCCTATAACCCTTTCCTCCATAGATACGCCTTTAATGCATGGGCGAACAGTTTAGATCCAAATCAGCCGGCTCATCCGTGCCGTCTGATCAGAATCTTTACTGTTCGCTTTTTAATTTGTTAGGTTATTTCTGACCAAGATGCGACCAGTGCAGATCCTGATCAGTTAGCACTGATGTGCTGGCTGATCTGGATCTACACTAAGTCTTGTCGCACACGTGTAAAAAGGCGTAAATATGGAGGAAAGGGTTAATTGTGACTACCGTGATATCATTATATTTCATTTGTGTATTTGGCGCTATAGAAGTGCACAAAGTCAAGATCTAGCGTAATTCAACCACGCACTATCTAATTTTGGGTTAACTCTTTCCTCCATATATACGCATTTTTATGCATGTGCGACCAGTGTAGATCCAGATCAGCCGGCACATCCATGCCGTCTGATCAGGATCTGTACTGGTTGCATTTTGGTCAGAAATAAACTAATGAATCAAAAAGCGATCAGTGCAGATCCTGATCATACGGCATGGATGTGCCGGCTGATCTGGATCTACACTGTTTGCCCACGCAATAAAGGTATGTCTGTGGAGGAAAGGGATAAGAATACAACCGTGTAAATTTATGTCCACACCACAATGTCATTTCGTCTTCTATATGTGAAATTAAATGATACCACAGTATAAATTTTTTTCTCCATTAAAATTAATTGCATTGGCTTTACAGTTAATTGTACAGCCTTTATTCTTAAAATCAGGAACATCATTGATAATTATTTGTCTGAATAGTTCACATGGTGTATTTATGATTTAATTCTGGTTAATATAGCGCCACATCAAAGAAACTTTTTATGTTTCACATGAAAAACTAAGTTATGAAATTAAAAAAAAAAAACACTAGAATTTCCTGATATTATTTTTTAAAAGTATTTTGTGTTTATTCATTTTTTTACTGCTAGTAAAAGGAAAAGACCAAACCCAACTTAAATATTTTTATATCAGCAAAATAAAAAGTTATGAAATTGTTAAAAAAGACACCAGAAATTCCAGATTTTTCTTTCTTTTATTTTAAAAGTCTTTTGTGTTTTTTTACTGCTAGTAAAAAGAATAGGCCAAACCTAACTATATAAGATTTTACATAATCACAGAATTTCTACTATTAGCAATTTGCCAACCAAGAAAGTCTGTTTGTTTGTTAATTTAAAATTTAAACATTCCATTTTTTTAGTACAAATACTTTACTGTCAATAGGTTAACAGGGAATGAGTAGAACATGAATTTTTTTTCTTGCATACCTGATAAGTATTTCAGCCTGATTTACCGGGGAAAGAAAATCTTATCTTTTCCCTAGGGAAAAGATAACCTTCGCGTGCTACAAGAGTGACATCACGTCTTTAAGTATCTGACGTAATTTATTCAAGCTAGTGGCGTCATTTAGAAAATAAGTTTTACGTTAACTTCAATATTTCAGCGTAAGGAAACAAAATTTAGTTTGTATACATGTACACAAATGTCATGAACAGTAAAAGGTATGCAAGAAAAAGTATCTTGCATGGGACATTCGGTAAAGATAGAAAAATCTGTCACCTCGGGTGAACTGTTTTGGCGGGAACTCGGCAGAGCCTCGTTCCCGCAAAACAGTTCCCCTCGGTGACAGATTTTTCCATCTTCACCTCACACTCATGCAAGATACTTATAATGAAAATGTAGCAGAACTAACCATATACTCATTATGTACGCATTTTAAGGCATTTGTGACCAGTGCAGATCAGCTGGCACATCCGTGCCTTCTGATCAGGATCAGCACTGGCCACATTTTTGGTTAGAAATAACCTAATGAATAAAATGCAAACAGTTTAGATCCTGATCAGACAGAATGGATGTACTGGCTGATCAGGATCTAAACTGTTCGCTTATTGATTCATTAGGTTATTTCTGACCAAAATGCAACCAGTGCAGATCCTGATCAGACGGCACGGATGTGCCGGCTGATCTGGATCTACACTGGTCGCACATGCGTAAAAATGTGTATATATCCAGGAGAGTGTTCACCTTTTACCCCTTGGGTATGGCATGTATATCCCATATTGGATAAGTGTAGGTTCAGCACAGCCTACACGTCCCTGTAGTCTGACCTGGATCTACACTATTTACTTCTCAGTCATATGGGGCACGTCACGGGAAAAGGTACCTTCGGTCATTTTAAGTGATATTTTAGTTTCTACTAAATTAAGAAAGGATTTACAACTGTAAATCAATTTCTTATAATTAAAATGGGATTTTGTTACACATTTGACAATAAAATGTTATTTTACTGCGAAATGCATAATAAGTAATGTCGTCTGCTCATATTTATAACGTCATATCAAAGATTTACGTCAACTGTCCGAAGGTACCTTTTCCCGTGACGCACCCCATATATAATCTAATATACCTAAAAAGGAGACATTGTAGATCCAGATCAGAATGATCTGAAACTATACTGAGCATGCATGGTACCATCATTGTCTGAATATAAGCCGCACTTTTTTCCAGAATTTGGCAGTAAAAAGTTGGGGGTGCGGCTAATACACAGGTTTAGCTGCTTATACATTGCATTAAGCCATTTTCATCTGTTCCATCAGGTTTAGGAGGGTGCGGCTTATACATGAATGCGGCTTATATTCGAACAATGACGGTATAAAAGACATGGTGTAATTATAAGACCAAGGCTCTATTTATAAAACATTTTAAAAACAATCTTTTTCATAAGATCTTCAAAACGTCATTTCTTTGCTTTTGATTAGTTGTTATTGTTTTGTATGTTTTTCATAATTAAATGGTTATCATTTTACAAATTGTGGTGCTTAGCAAAGTATTTTCCAATGGCAATCTGTTCGCAAGACAAAAAAGCTTTAATTCTAATGAAATTTGTGTAAAAAAAGAAGAGACATTGTTAAGTAACAGTATACTTAACAAACCTAGGACAAAGAAATAAGGAGTGAATTACCAGAAATAACAACAACAAACACAAAACAGCATTCAATAGGCAGACCAGTAAAATAAGCATGGTATTGTTTGGGAGTTGTTTTGTTGTAGGTTTTTCTTTTTTTGCACTTAACCCTTTACTCCGTGGAATTTGACGGTTATCGCATGAGAAAGCAGTGTAGATCCAAAGCAGCTGCAACCTGTACAGTCTGATCAGGATGTACACCGTCTGCTTATAGATTTTTCAGGTCATTTCTGACCAAGAAGCAACCAGTGTAGATCCAGATCAGATAGCATACATCCACTTGCTGATCAGGATCTACACATGTCGCACATACAATAAAACCCAAATAAACATTATAAAGTAAAGGGTTAATTCAAGAATAATTGACAGACTTACAAAATGGACTTCCAAATTATTTTGTTGCTTTTCAAGTTTAATTTTTCAGAAGGCTGTGGTATTTGATTTTATTTCTTTGTTTCAGCTCATCAAAAGAAGTAAAGCTTAAGACTGTTTTGCAATTACTTGTTGCTTTTTCATGATACAAAATGCCTAATGTATGAAGATCCGATACCTTCAATGAATGGTGAAGAAATGCGTGTAAATATGTGAAAGATTTGGCATTATAACATAAGTGATGGTAAATTTGTTTGATAAACATTTTAATGAAATAAAAAAGCATAGGTTAAGATGTTTCTTTGTTGAAGGAGTTGTTGTACAGGAATTGTTGACACTTAGTTAATGCATATCAGATATTAGGGCTGAAGGTTATAAAACTGAGATTAGAAACCAGTCTCAAATCTCAAGCATCTGATTCAGATGCTTGAGATTTGGAACTTGTTTCTATGCTCAGATTTATAACCTTGGGCATAGATATACAATGTATATGGTTTGTGTTCTTTTCATGTAGAAACAACCAGCTGAAGAGTGATATTCACATAATTTTAACCCTTTCCTCCATATACATCCCTTTATGACATGGCCGAACAGTTTAGATCCAGATCAGCTGGCACATTTGTGCCATCTGATCAGGATCTGCACTGTTTGCTTAATGATTTATAAGTTGTCCAAAATGCGACCACTGCAGATCCTGATCAGACAGCACGGATGTGCCAGCTTATCTGGATATTCACTGGTCGCACATGGGTAAAATTGCGTATATATGGAGGAAAGGGTTAACTAATAATTGCATTTATTTAGATACAAAGTATTTAAAAAAAAAGACACACATCAAAAAGTTATATTGGTTAAGGGCTCTATTGCACTTTCATCGATAAAAAATTAACAAAACCTCCTGTTTTCTGACCAAAAACAATACGAAAACAATACGTGTGCAAAGTTTTATTGAACTGCAGTTTTCCGTTAGCGAAGATTTTGATACTATTCTTATTTTATAGACAAAAGTGCAACAACGACTAGACAGCCCTAAAGAGACGTGCAAAATTGTGCAATATTTTAAGGTTAAGCTAGAATTTAATTGCATATTGCATATGTGACCAAGGCCCCTGGTCATAAAACTGAAATTGCTGTCCAGTCTTGCGTGATTATTTCAAATAATAGAGATAGTTATGGAATTTTATTCCATAAAATATTGTGTTATAGCAGGCATTGATTAAAATGAGTTCAAAACTATAATTATTAGAAAAAAACTAACATATAGGAATTTTTATCTGTAACTATGCTATGAACCCAGCAATGCCTGCTTGAAAACAAAATATTTTGTATAATAAAACACTTTATTTGTAATTTCCGCTTTATTAGGATCAGGATCTAAACTGTTCGCTTTTTGATTGGTAAGGTTATTTCTGACCAAAATTCCACCAGTGCAAATCCTGATTAGATAGCACAGCTGAGCCGGTTGATCTGGATCTACACTGGTCACACATGGGTAAAAATGCATATATACGGAGGAAAGGGCTATACAGGTTTTATTGCATGTGGAAACAGTGAAGATAAAAAAACCTGGCACATTTGTGACGTCTGTTCAGGATCTATACTGTTTGCTTTTCAGGTTTTTTCTAACAAAGAAGCAAACAGTGTAGATCCTGATCAGATGTGCCAGCGGATCTGGATCAACACTATTAGCACATGCAATAAAACCCATGTAATATGGAGTAAAGGGTTAAGATTAGAGACTGATTTCAATTAAAGTTTGATCATCTTTGGGCCAATTTAGATCCAGATCAGCAGGTATCTGATCAGATGTGTCACAAATTTGATACCGAGTCTGTGAATACTAGTTTAACCCTTTCCTCCATATATACGCATTTTTACGCATGTGCGACCATGCCGTCTGATCAGGATCTGCACTGGTCGCATTTTGGTCAGAAATAACCTAACATATCAAAAAGCAAACAGTGCAGATCCTGATCAGAAGGCATGGATGTACCACCTGATCTGGATCTACACTATTTGCCCACCCATTAAAGGTGTGTCTATGGAGGAAAGGGTTAAGTCACTCAGAGCTGGGAATGAGATGAACAAAGTATGAGCTGGTCAATGGTTGAAACTTTGAACACATTGTTTAGTCAAATTTACATTTTAGATAATATATCAAAATGTCTTTATGTTGAGAATAGATTTTATAAACATTTTAAAAGTATAGTATGTAATACTTTTGTTTAATAACCTTACGATAAATTCCTTATGCAACTTGTATGTGATACAACAATCTGTCTTTTTCTGCAAATTGCCACGAGAATGTTGGATAATAAAAGTATGTAGGCATATAGAGTCTTTTTCTTTAATTTCTTTATCCATTTCCTCCATAAATACGCGTTTTTACGCATGTGCGACCAGTGTAGATCCAGATCAGCCGGCACATCTGTGCCATCTGATCAGGATCTACACTAGTTGCATTTTGGTCAGAAATAACCTAATGAATCAAAAACCGAAACATTTAGATCCTGATCAGACGGAAGAGATATTCCGGCTGATCTGGATCTAAACTGTTCGCCCTCGCAATAAGGTATATCTATGGAGGAAACGGTTATTTGGTAATCTAAGCCAAACTGATTTGCTGATTTGCACTTGATACGAACGCCCATTCCCTCTGGTGCTCTCAGATCACAGAAGAGCAGCTCCTCCTCAGGAAGAACTAGGTCAATTAAGACCAGCTCGTCAGGGTTATGTCCACAATTTCTTTATAACCTTGCCTGATTTGACAGCTTCATCATTAGTTGTTACATCATAATTGTTCTCTTGACATGACATTGTTTACAAGATTGATTGCAGACAGTGCTTAGCAGAGAATGTTCTCAGAAAGTTTAATAAGCTCCGCTTGAGAACGAATCTCCAGTGAGATCAGAGTTTGAGCACAGAGTTTGTTTCCGAGTTTAGCAAGAATTTTTTTTTTAATATCGAGGCCTGGACTGTATGAGTTCAGTTCTTCACATTTCCAAATAAAATTCACAAAATCTTTCTGATATGCTATGGTTAAAGAATTTACTCATATTATTGCAAAAAGTACTTTCAGGTAAGAACAGGATTTCCAGAAATGGTGTTATGTGTAGCAGTTTAGAGTAGTTTCATACTAATTTTCCAATATTCTGGCAAATATCCAAGTGAAAATTAAATATTGCTGCCCAAAAAGGGGCTTCAGGCAACCCCACAAAACCCCTTTTGGAGCAGCCATGGGAAGGAATTACATCTCTAAATACTAAGCAGTAAATTGCAGGACTTGCAGGTTCCATGTTCACTGCCATATGCATTCCATCATTTGGGATGGTTCAAAATTGTACTGTTTATTGGTGTAAATATCAAGTTGTGCTCAACCCGGGGCTAGGCGGCGTGGGCAGTAATATGCATTTCCATTACTGCCCATGAACAGGCTCAATAAAACCGAGCCTGCAATATTTTCATATTTGTCGTGTTCGTTGGCTTTCAAAGTTCCCTTTTCATCTATTGAAAGATCTTGAGTTTCCAATGGGGTACCCAGTAATATTTGGCAAACATAGAATATCGGTAGACTAATGTTGAATCACCATATTTCAAACAGGTTTAATTTTGGTTTATTTTTCCCCTAGGAAGTTCCTCAACTTCATATGCATAACAGTATTTATCCTTGCATTATGTCTGGTAAATGAAATAAAAACAAATCCTAATTTATGCCTACAAGAAACTGTTTGCAGGTTCTAGGAAAATTATTTATCCCTGCAAAACTCAATCATAGTGCAGTGTTTTGCAGAAAAATCAGGCTAAGAGAAGTTCCGCCTTTAACCCTTTATTCCATATTATATGCGTTTTAACACATGCGCAACCAATGTCGATTTTAAACAGCTGGCACATCCATGCCATCTGATCTGTACTTGTATCGGACCTTGGTAAAAAATAACCTAATGATTCTAAACGCAAACAGAGTAGATCCCAATTAGACGGCAAGGATGTGATAGCTGATCTGGATCTACACTGGTCCCACATGTAGTAAAAGGCATAAATATATGGAATAGGTTTAATAAATTTGTGTGGCAGAAAATATAGTACAAACACTAACTTGACAGAAATTTTATATATATCAATCAATCAACAATATACATGTAATATGAACACTAAATGACATATATTTTATCTATCAATCAATTAACATATATAGCTTTAAACACATGTAATAACAAGCACAAATAATTTTACACTGAAAACTTGACATCATCCGTTATGGCTGCTTATCAGTCAATTTCTTCCAATTAAGGATTACAGAAAAAGACGTCATTATGCACATTCTGAGATGATATAAAGTTTGCTGAAAATTAATTTTTTTTTTTTCTTTTTTTAATAAATTGTTAATAGATTTGTTTATTATTTAACAAAAATATGAATATAGGAAAAAGAATGTTATAAAAAGTTATGTATATATATATCAAACAATGAAAGTTTTAAACATGTACAATAACAAATATTTCGGTTCAAAATATTGTCCATAAAGGTATTTTGTTGTTCTAGAAGATTTCTGGTATAAATAATCACAAATTTTAGTATAATTTTAAAGAATTCTCCCTAAAAGGAAATGAAATAAAAGCTGAAAGTTTAGCGTCTAGACAAAATCTATAGTACTTAATGCTTACATGCAACTGATCACATATTATTTCCTGCAATATAATAGCCTCTACTTTTTCTTTATGCAACAAGATGTAATACATGCAGTAATAACGTGACATCACAGGCTATTTTTCATGCAAGCTGTCGAAGACGAGGAAGTAAAATGTTTATCTAACTATAAAAGATCCTCGACTTAAAATAGAATTTGAACTTCCACAAACAATGCCTTAACAATTTTGTAATTTTCTATTAAGATCAAACATTCTGTGTAGAAATAACCAACCTTCTTTTTTTATCTTCATCATGTGAACTGTTTGTTTTCACAATCCTATGCTAGAAAGTTATGTGCCACAAACAATTCTAATCAACCCTTTCCTCCATATATATATGCATTTTTAAGCATGTGCGACCAGTGTAGATCCAGATCAGCCGACACATCCGTGCCGTCTGATCAGGATCTGCACTAGTCATATTTTGGTCAAAGATAACCTAACAAATCAAAAAGCGAACAGTTTAGATCCTGATCAGACGGCACGGATTGTGCAGGTCTAATACCTTAGGGACTTATTAATATGTCTGAGTTTCTTTTGAGTGTTTGCATCTCCATGTTAGAGCTTTTCGTGTAATATTTTTTCACTTGAATAAATAAGGAAAATTGACAGAAACATCACCTAAATACTTTTTAAACCATTATTTCGAGTAATTGCAATTACACTGTATTTTATCATTGTATAAGTTAACCCCTTACTTCATGGATATACCTTTTATCACAAGAGCAACCAATCAACATCCAGATCGGCAGGCACATCCATCCTCTCTGAACAGGACTTACACTGTTCACTTTAATTTCACTAGTTCATTTCTGACCAAGACTTAAGTGTAATGGAACAGATGTATTCGCTGATCTGGATCTACACTGGTTGCCCATGTGATGAAAGTTATTGACAGTTATTAACATCGAGAAAATGATTAAGACTTGAACTACAGGAACAAGTTTAGTAAAATTATTTGCAGTAAATATTAAATAATTCTTGGGAATGTAATTATCTGAAATTGCAAAGGTGACCTTAACTATTTAATCAAAAGAAAATGATAGATATAGAGGATATTTGTTTTTACCAGTGTAAGATAGAAATATATTTCACCGAGTGAGCTCCGGACTTCGTATTTTCACGAGTGTCAATGCCACGAGTGAAAATACATAATTCCGGAATTCACAAGTGAAATATATTTCTATCTTTCACTGGTAAGAACAAATTTTCTTTTTATTTTATGCTTTTAGAGCAAAATTTGCGTGAATTTGACAGAAAAGTTGTAAGAAATGGCGCCAAAACCGCTTGCTTATTACGTGACCTCATGACGTCAAATATACAAATTTGAGCCCGTTTTCTAAGCGTTCTCATTTGCTATGTTATATGCGTTTGGGTACCAACGTGAAAAAATCAGTGAAAATAAAAATGATATTCCACTGTTTGAAAACAGTGAAATACCACTTTTATTTCACCGGGAAAATTCTATAATTCACTGAAAAGCATAAAATAAACATCTTTATTTTGTGGGCGACCAGTTTAGTTCCAGATAAGCCAGCAAATCCATGAAGTCTTATCAGGATCTATACTGTTTGCTTTAAGATTCATAAGGTTTTTTTTTTCTAAGGTGCAACTAGTGTAAATCCTGATTAAACACAGATGTGCCAGCTGATCTGGATCTACACTGGTTGCACACACTTTAAAGGCATATATACCAAGTGTAAAGAGCTTCTATATTTTAAGTGACATTGATTAACCCTTTCCTGTACTGATACACCTTTATTGCTAGGGCGAACAGTTTAGATCCAGATCAGCCGGCACATCCGTGCCGTCTGATCAGGATCTAAACTGTTCGCTTATTGATTCATTAGGTTATTTCTGACCAAAATGCGACCAGTGCAGATCCTGATCAGACGGCACGGATGTGCCGGCTGATCTGGATCTACACTGGTAGCACATGCGTAAAAATGCGTATATATCCAGGAAAGGGTTAACTCTCTCCATTGACAATTAGCACCATCAAAAAGCTATCTGTAAAATGTGACAAACACAAAAATACATTTAGAGGCAATATCATTTATAAATCTAATGGCAACTTAAACAAACTTAAATTTTGCATTAAGGACATGAGTGGGTAATATAATTATACATTACAAATCTTCTTTCACAATTTTAATTTGAAAACAAAACTCTGTTCAATTAACAATAAAAAACATTGCAAGAATTAAAAAAACCTAATAGTTTAAATTGTGACAAAACATGTAAATAATATTTTGTTTTGAGAAATTGGATTTGCGCAAATTTACTTCCGCACGAAACAGTCTTTTTTGGCGATTGCTTGAAATTTCATGCCAGCAAATTTAAATGATACCACAGTACCGTCATTGTTCGAATATAAGCCGCACTTATGAATAAACCGCACCACCCCCAAACCTGATGAAACAGATAACAAATGACCTAACAAAATGTATAAGCAGCCAAACCTCTGTGTATTAGCAGCACCCCCAACTTTTTACCGACGAATTCTGGGAAAAAAGTGCGGCTTATATTCAGACAATGACGGTAATTGTTGGGTTTTTTTTAGACATGAAATACAATTTTGACAAAAAAATTCTAAAAGCTAACAATTCTATATAATCAAAGACTTTGACAAGATATTCTTTTGAAACAAATAAGTAACTTCAACGACAAGTTTGAGAATATTGTAGTGGTTCTGACATCAACAATTTTTTATACACTTTTTCCAAAACTATATGCAGAGGAAATTTTTTTGACAAAATCTAGAAATTTAAAAAAAAAATGTGGCTATTGCTTACCCGTATCATAACACAACAACATGTTTTACACTTCAGCAAATAAAAAACTTGCAGAAAATAAAACATTTGCTAATATTATCATTATTTTAATAAAACATGCTTGTTTATTTTTATTTAAACTTTGCGACACACATCCTCCTCACAGACAACATTTGGTGGTTTCTTTCCCCCTTCCTCTTTACTTTCCCCTCCAACACCTGCTGTTGCCCCTGCCTCTCCACCTTCCGCCCCATCTCCTGTTTTCACCTCCAACCCAAGGGCTTTCAACACATCTACATTGTCCACATGATCTGGGGCATTCTCTTGTTTGAAGCACAGTAACAACTTCCCACCTGAAAAATATTAATTGACCTTTTACTCAATATGAACGCATTTTAACACATGTGCAACCAGTGTAAATCCCGATCAGCAGGCAAAATCTGTTGCATCTTGATCGGAAATAACCAAATGAATAAAAGTGAACAGTGCTGATCCTGATCATATTGCACAGATGTGCCCCCTGATCTGGATCTACACTTTTTGCCCACTCCATAAAGCCTTAAATATTGAAGACTAGATGGGTGTTCAGTTGAACACTTGTGTCGCCCTCTGGTGCTATGTCGGAATAAAAAAGCAAGTACAAAAAGGGGCATAACTCCATCAAAGAATTTGGCATCATCATGAGCGTGTTGTCATAAGCAACATAATTTGAAAGTTTGATGAAAAAATATTAAGAAATGACAAAGTTATAGCCAACGTTAAGTTTTCGTGTAAAAATCCAAGTACAAAAAGGGGCATAACTCCATCAAATGTGACCTTGACCTTGAGAATTTGGCATCATCTTGAGCGTGTTGTCATAAGCAATTTAATTTGAAAGTTTGATAAAGAAATATTAAGAAATGGCAAAGTTATAGCCAAGGTTAAGTTTTCGTGACGGACGGACGGACAGACGGACTAAGCGGTCCCTATGTATCGCCATTTCTTTGAAAGGGCGACACAAAAAAGGTTAGGGATTGAATCGGTATCTGATTGTGTTCATTTGGCTATGGAAAACATTTTAGTTGTTTTTTAAAGTAGTTTAACTGATATGAACTGAAATAATATGGACTTTATTGCATAGAACTTCTTTGCAGACACTCTAGCCACTTCCAGTAATATGGTACAGAGAAATTCATAATTTTGTTGTACTAAATGTTCACTTATCAAATTTCGCGGTATTTCTTGATTATGGATAAAGCAATAATTTGATACAGTACTGTGAACGTTTTAGGTTACAAACGAAACGCACGATAGACGATATACGGACGCACGATACACGATAGACGGACGCACGATACACAATAGACGGACACACTATACACGATAGACGCACTATACAAAGTACTCCGATTCATATAATTTGTGTACGAGATTTCTAAAAATTTGAAAATGCTATCAAAATATCAATTGAATGGTTGAATTAAATCATATAAATTTGCATGTGCGAGAAACTTGTTCACGTTGCACTGTAAAATTAAAAGACGTACGATGCATGATACACGTTATACGAACGCACGATATGCGTTAGACGGACGCACGATACACGTTAGACGGACGCACGATACATGAAAGACAGACGCACGACAGACGCAAATTTTGTAACATTAATCGTTCACAGTACAGTACATGCAAAAATAACCTGATATACGTATAAATAAGTGTTCAGACTAAGGTCATGGGGTAAGAGAAATATGGTCCTTACAGCTTCTTTATTTAAAATCTCTTAGAATATTTTCATAGAAATCAAGAGCCATTGTTTGAAATGCTATCATGTGATGAAATGAATTCTACAATATTCACACTGAAAATCCAGTGGCAGACCAGAGGAGGTTTAGTGGGCTTGCTTGGACCCCTTTTTGGGTAGCAATATTAAACCCTTTCCTCCATAGACACACCTTTATTGCATAGGCAAACAGTGTAGATCCAGATCAGCCAATCATCTGTGCCGTCTGAGCAGGATCTGAACTGTTCTTTTTTGATTTGTTAGGTTATTTCTGACCAAAATGTGAACAGTGCAGATCCTGATCAGACGGCACGGATCTACACTGGTCACACATGCGTAAATATGCGTATATATGGAGGAAAGGGTTAATTTTCACGGGGGGTTTGGCCAGAAGGTTGGAAATTATTATGTTACTGCCTCAACCAAACCCCACTTCTGGAAATCATTCAGCCGACCCAGACATGTATCATGAAGTGTTGTTAAGATTTTGCTAGCCATCAACAATAAACCAGTCTTCCTCAAATTGTAGACTATCTCCTGTGCTAATTTACAACTTTAATATCAGACATGCAGAGCTATATTGTCATTTTGTAATTAAAAAGCTGTTTTTAAACCCTCGTCTCCATGGGATACGGCTTTTTTTTCCATGGATGAACAGTGTTGATCCGGATTGGCCAGTATTTTCCATGGATGAACAGTGTTGATCCAGATTGGCCAGTATTTTTCATGGATGAACAGTGTTGATCCGGATTGGCCAGTATTTTCCATGGATGAACAGTGTTGATCCAGATTGGCCAGTATTTTCCATGGATGAACAGTGTTGATCCAGATCAGCCGGTATTTTCCATGGATGAACAGTGTTGATCCAGATTGGCCAGTATTTTCCATGGATGAACAGTGTTGATCCAGATTGGCCAGTATTTTCCATGGATGAACAGTGTTGATCCAGATTGGCCGGTATTTTCCATGGATGAACAGTGTTGATCCAGATTGGCCAGTATTTTCCATGGATGAACAGTGTTGATCCAGATTGGCCAGTATTTTCCATGGATGAACAGTGTTGATCCAGATTGGCCAGTATTTTCCATGGATGAACAGTGTTGATCCAGATTGGCCAGTATTTTCCATGGATGAACAGTGTTGATCCAGATTGGCCAGTATTTTCCATGGATGAACAGTGTTGATCCAGATTGGCCAGTATTTTCCATGGATGAACAGTGTTGATCCAGATTGGCCAGTATTTTCCATGGATGAACAGTGTTGATCCAGATTGGCCAGTATTTTCCATGGATGAACAGTGTTGATCCAGATTGGCCAGTATTTTCCATGGATGAACAGTGTTGATCCAGATTGGCCAGTATTTTCCATGGATGAACAGTGTTGATCCAGATTGGCCAGTATTTTCCATGGATGAACAGTGTTGATCCAGATCAGCCAGCACATCTACGCCATCTGATCAGAATCTACTCAGTTCACTTTTTGATTTATTTGGTTGTTTCTCACAAGTAAGTGAACAGTGTAGATCTCGATCAGATGGTATGAATGTGCTGGCTGATCTGGATCTGTCTGCACATTCAATAAAACCCATATACATGTATAAATGTTAATATAACATGCAGCAGCTATTTCTGAAGCAGTCAGAGATATGAGAAATAACAAGTTAAGCCTTTCCTCCATATATACGCATTTTTACGCATGTGGGACCAGTGCAGATCCATATCCGCAGGCACATCCATGCTGATCAGGATCTGCACTGGTCGCATTGCAGTCAGAAATAACCTAAGAAATCAAAAATCAAAAAGCAAACAGTTTAGATCCTGATCAGATGGCACAGATGTGCCTGCTGATCTGGATCTAAACTGTTCTCCCACGCAATAAAGGTGTATCTATGGAGGAAAGGGTTAATTTCCAAGTAACGTGAATATACAACAGATCATCTGGCATTTACTTCTGTAAACGTTTTCTTTTTTTCAGGTCTGGCAACTATTTTAAATGCAGTTTAGCTAAAGATCTGTTTTTTTTTAATTTCTATTTTTGTCACTGGTAATTTTTCTTTATCACATCACTTTGATATATATCAGATAACTTCATTTAAACAGTACATTAAGTTAATGTTAAGGGAGAAAATTTCAAAGATACTATAAACTTTTCACTTCATAAGTTGTCCCTTCACTTTGAAGACTAACATTATCAATGGTAAGAAATCATAGAAAAGGAAGAAAATTTAAACTTTTTATTGCAAGTAACAATAATTTAAAATCATATTAATGTATAAATTGTAGCCATACTTTGCGTCTATTGGTCTACCTTTAGACAATGCAGGTGAAGTCAGGGTTTTTCATCCTTATATAAAAGAGGCCTATTAAAGGCCTCTTCCCAATC